>JAMKCH010084928.1:0-43727 GCA_023653785.1 Ophioderma brevispina | reverse complement strand
AAGCTAATTATCTCCTTAACAGGCGAGAAATTGAATTAATTTTTTATGGAAGAAGCGCTCGTCAGTTCACAATTACAAAAAATTAGAGTTCGAAATATTTTGCACGAGTGAGAAATCGCCGTAAAAACAATTTGGGTACTATGGACCCCCCCCCCCCTTAGGCACGTAAGTGTTAAGCACGTTACTGTTCAACTTATACAATAGAGTAAAACCCGCCGCTATCAAAGTTAACTCGTGTAACGCCTCCAAAGGACAAAGGTCATTCCATCATAAGAGTGAACCCCACTCCAAAGAGTGAACTCCACCCCAAAATTTTAAGTGAATTGCACTTTTTTTTCTTAGGATAACATCAGGACGGAAGATTTTACCACTTGAATGTCGTTTTGCAGGATGTCCCCAGTCCTTCAGTTAGGGTTAATAAAACTTTTAAAAAATGCTTTATTGGAACAAAATGAGAATGTTTTATATGCACAGGTGAGCTGAATTTGGGCATATAGTTTTGCCATGCTTTCGTTTTTCTTTCTTCAACATCGAAAACTGGGAGACAATTGATGTCCAAAACACACATCAAAATTATTACAAATTGAAAAAAATACTTAGCATCTTGAATTATTCCGAATATCAATGTTGCTTGTTGCGAAATTATGTTTTTTCCTTGTATTCTCAATTTTTTTATATTTTTGAATACAAACATATCCGGGAAACCGTATCCTTCACAAAGCAGTTGTGCTAAGTTTGTCGGGAAACTCTACGAAGATATTGATGTGCATCTTATTTTCTATACCCTGTTAAAATGTTCATGTTAAAAATAACAGCTTTTGACTGGCAGCTGGGACTCACAACCGTTAAAATCAACGTTTTTTACAGTCTTTTTCACGTCGGTCCTCTTTTTACAGTTATTTGCACGTGTTTGAGTCCCGGCTACAGTCAAACGCTGTTATTTTACAGAGCATTTTAACATTGAGCAAACATAATTGCGTGCAGTTGAAAATAGTGTTTTCTTTCAGCTCACATGACTATTAAAAAGTTCTAAGAAATGTTGAACTTTTAGAAAAAAAAAATGCGCCTTTTCAAAGGAAGTGCATTACGTTATCCACATTTCTCAGAAACCAACCGCTATTAAATTATTGATCAAGAGTGGCATAGACTCATTTTCCGACCACAAAATTGTATAAACTTTCAATCCGATTCATCTTCGTCATGGGATAAGTGAAAAATTGGTCCAAATTTTACTCCGTTTATTGTATATTACGTTTCGTTTATACTGAAGTGCGTTTTACGTTTCATCATCAACTCTAATGGTTGGCCATGAAATGTTTTAGTGTCAATTAATATATCTTTAAATCATTAGTAAAAGGTATCTAATATTTGTTATTATATGAGTCTAATTTTTCAGGCAGAATTCATCTCTAGAGCAATTTCTTGAGTTCAATTAGCTATACTCAAACTTGAACTTCATACAAATAAAAAATTTCCCAGTAATCTCACTGATACTATCTCAGTTTGGGCAGATTTTGTTTGGCTTTTAAAATGTTGATAACTTAATAGACCCTATTTTTTGCTGTACATAAATGGTTTTGTGTTCATACTGTGCAGAAACGAAAGACGTGTTGTTGGCAATATTTTATTTTTCCCGTAATAGGTATTGAGTACTTTAAATGTTTAAAACATAAACTACATTTTGAGACAATTTTTTTGGGTGTGTCTTAAACCTTCAACATTCACCGTTTTCACATGAAAATCGACCTAACGGATAGGTGAGTTGGGTGTGGGTGAGGACCCCAGGGTGTGTGGTGTGGGTGGGGCGGTGGAGGGGGTCAAATTTTAAATGATCCAATCGTGTTGAAAAGCTACCATATTGGTTCGTTTGGATGTTCGCAAAAAGGTAGGCCGATAGCTTGTTAAAATCCATCTTCTGCCAGCAGTCTATACTGAAAATAAAAAGGTCATTTTGATTTGTACAGATAAAAAGGTTATTTGGGTAAGAAATACGCGAGTCATAACCCTCGGCTAAAAAATAAATAAGGAATAGTGGTGCACTGTCGGTAATGCTTAGTTACCGGCGAATATGTGGCAAATTCATGTCAGGGGTCATAGTTAACCAACATTTCAAGACAGTCCTTCCTTATTTTCATCACATTAAGCTTCACCAATAATTTGCATCATTTTTTCCAAATTGGAGCAGTTGTAAATTTTGACCATGTACAACTTAAATTGCCAATTTTACTGTTTTTACACAACTCCATCCTTTAAAGTCCACAGAAATTACAACTACCTTTTTGGTATCCTTTGTCAGACCAAAATATGGTATAAGTTTTCAACATGATTGACGCAATTTACAATTGGCCTCCCTGTGTAATCTTGGCTTACGACGCAGGCCCGTCACCGGGGAACGACCCCCACAATTCCACAAGCCCACTTAAACGCCTAAAAAGAGCTAAAAGGGTAAAAAGGGGGATTTTTTGCACGTTTTGCCCCAAAATGGTTAAAAAGATCCACTTAAAGAAGACATCTAAGAACTGTTGGAACTTAAAAAATGCGACCTTTTTAAGGAAGCTGCATTACGTTATCCACATTTCTCAGAAAACAAACCAGCTATTTAATTTTATACGAGTGGAATGATATCATTTTCCGACACAAAAATTGTATAACTTTCAATCAGATTCATCTTAGTCAATGGAGAAGTGAAAAAATGGTCAAAAATTTTAAGGACGTAATTGTATATTACGTTTTATCGTTTATTACGTTGAATGCGTTTTAGTTACATCATCAAACTATAATTTGGCCGGAGGGTTTTAGTGTCAATTAAATATATCTTTAGAATAATTAGTAAAAAGGTATCTTAATATTTGGTTATTATATGAGGTCAATTTTTTCAGGCAGAATTCAATACTCGAGAGACTATTTCTTGAGTTCAATTAGCTATACTCAAACTTTAAATTCATACAAATAAAAATGTTCCCAGTATCTCACTGATAATGTCATCAGATTGGCAGATTTTGTTGCTTTAAAATGTTGATAAACGTAACAAACCCTTATCTTTTGATGTACAAAATGTTGTGTGCATATGTGCAGAAACGAAAGAAGTGTTGTTCGCCATATTATTGTTCCCCGTAATAGGTATTGAGTACTTAATGTTTAAAACATAAAACAACAATTTGAGACAATTTTTTGGGGGTGTTAACTTCAAAATGCACGTTTTCATGAAAATGACTTATACGGAGAGTGAGTTGGTGTGGGTGAGGACCCCCGTGGTGTGTGTGTGGGGGGTGGGGCGGTGGAGGGGGGTCATAAATTTTAAAATGATCCACATCGTGTTGAAAAGCTATCATGATTGTTTCGTGGATGTTTGCAAAAAGGTAGGCCTATAGACTTGTAATACAATCTATCTGCAGCAGTCTTATAATGAAAAATAAAAGGGTAATTTGATTTGTACAGGATGTAAAAAGTTATTTGGGTAAGAATTACGCGAGTCCTTAACCTCGCTAAAAATAAAATAAGAAGAGTGTGCACTGTCTTGTAATGCTTAGTTATCGCGATCTGGTGGCACTACTGTCAGGGTCCTAGTTAACCATTTAAGACGTCTTCCTTATTTTAAATCACTTAGCTTCACCAATAAATTTGCTCATTTTTTTTTTCCAACTGGATCAGTTGTAAATGTTTGACCAATGTACAACTTAAATTGCAAGTTTTACACTGTTTTTACACACTCCAATCCTTTAGTCCCACAGAAATACAAACTATACCTTTTTGGATCCTTTCAGACCAAAATATGGTATGGTTTTCCAACATGAGGAAAGCATTTACAATTTGCTCCCTGTGTCAATTCTGGTTACGCAGGCCCGAACCGGGAAACGCCCCATTCCAAAAAGCCCCTTTAAAATCCTAAAAAGAGCTAAAAATGGGTCAAAAGGGTAATTTTTTTTTGCACTTTTTTTGCCCCAAATGGTTTAAAAGATCCACTTTGCCGGGGGCCAATATTTTGGCAAAAAGTCCCCTTTTAAGAAAATTCGCTCCCCCCTCCCAAAAAAAAAATCCTTGTTATACTGTGGCCCTGCCTTTCCTACATGGCCACTTTTTCAGAAATGCCATCATTGGCCCCATGGATAATAAGTGTCGTTTGACCTCTGTTAATCATATCCACCATATTTTTACAAACAACCACTGGTACTTTTGCGGGTATTTGCGCTCAGTAAATTTGAGAAACCGATGGCCGCGCGTTCATCAACTTTATCAGCCTCACTTTTCGTCTTAAGGCATCATTACCATAAACTAAAACGTCTGGATTACGTATAAGATTTTACGATGATCATCAAATATAATCTTTGGGGAATCATGTATAGGCGTCGCTGGGTCATCGACAACACGAGTACACGATGCTTTGTCAGCTTTTTTGGTATTGAGCCTTGATCACTGAGGATGATATGGCACTGGTTGGGTTGACCCCACGGACTTAGTCCCCGGGACTTTTACAGTAGACATGCTAGACTTGCAGTGAATAAAAAGCTTTCGGAGTCATTACGTTGCCCTTCGAAGCCAACGAGACCAAAATATTGTTTGACCGATGAACCACTGATATCTGAAGCTTTCCAAGGAGATTCGAAGGGTGTTGGGTTGCAGAGTTGCAGTTGATATGATTGAACCTGATTGAACACAGACTAGTGCAGATATTAAAATTCAAAAGCATCTGTTTGTAGCGGATGCACAGTGTCCTGGGCGCAGACTGTATCTGGGATTAAACCGGACAGGTTTTCAAGTTTTCGTTACTCATGTACAAATTCCCTTGGAATTGTGGTATGGACTCATTTTACTAAGGGTAAATCTATAGAGATTTGAAAAAGAGTCTATGTACTCCTTTAAAATTTTACAGGAAATTCATTTTATTTATGGCCTAACCTAAACAAAATTACATTAATCCTGAGGCCAAAAATAAAAAATTTTTAAATGCAATTTAAGCATTGCTAATGAAATAAAGCACAAGGCAGCACAAATAGAAGCACAAAAATAGCTCTCCTGTGCTTTTATTCTGTCATTCGTAGGAATGGATGGCTGCCCGTCCGCACATGGACCTATTTGAGGATATGGCGTACACGTCAAATCGATAATATCAGTTGTATCTTGAAGGTTATGTCCTAGCAACTTTGTATAAGGTAAGGTAATAGAATTAACGACCATAGCCAACAACTGTGTCATATTGTGTCACAATGGTACTTATAAATAAACATTTTACAAGAAAACAAATAAAACATATTTTCTTTTAACATTTTCAACATACAAACTCTCCTTTTTGAAATAGCCAAGATACTGTAGAATATAGTTCAAAAACAAACAAAACAGATTTGGGAAACTATATACAGGCTTTTTGGATAACCTTTGATGTTTTACAAAACTTTTCACATAGAACAAGAAACTTATTAATTGCAAATGAACAAGCAGAAACCACGTCCCAGACAGTAAAAACACAACTACAGTAGTCATACTGAGAATTAGGTCTTAATTACAAGAGGTTCACTGGTAAATTAGTTATTCCACCCGTCCAATATCAGAATGGACAATTTCAGCTCGAGCTAAAACAACTCAGTTTCTGCCAAATTCAAAACCACAATTTTTAAAACAAATACACCCTCTTATATCATGACTCACATAATATACAAACAAATTAATCCTATGCAAATAGTCAAGATACAACTATAGCCAATAAAACAGATTACATTTGAAGAAAATAATTAGGCAAATCTAATACAGGATTTATGGGTGGCCTTAAAAAATCAATGTCCTTTCAACATAAAACATACTTATCTTGCATCTGAATTCACTGGTATACATGGGAAATTTCAAGTTTTTTACAACCGCATCAATGTTTGGAACATTAGACGAGTTGTCCCTTTTAAATTGCCTCTTATACGACATTCCAGGAAATATACCATCGGGTCGAGTTTTACCCCGAGTCCGCATGGGGCATCAACTTTGCATAATTTTGTCCTACTTCCATAGTTTCTTGTACACTTTCCATTCTGAAGCAGGGGCACGCCGGAGGGTGGGCAGGGAGGACATCCCCCCCCCCCCACCCCGAGAGTTTCTCAAATTTTCGGAAACAGGGGTTTTTACGCCATAAATTGCGGAAAATTAGGGAGTTTTAAACCAAAGCTTTATTTTGTACTGTTTCGCGCCCCTATGATGTTTCGTCCCACTGGAGGGGGGGGGATGTTTTTCGCCACTCGCTATGATTTGACCCTGGCGCCGCCCCTGTTCTGAAGCGAGATTGGGTCTTCTTTTCTCGTCTCCAAAAAATTCTTCAGTTTAGCTTGCTACTTCTGCACGTTGATGCCTATCCTTTGACATAGGCGTAATCCCGGGGGTATATCCCCCCCAATATTTTGATGATGGGGGATGGTCAACACGATCATCCCCCCATGTTTGATCCGTTCATGTGTTTTTTGGGATGACCAAAAATAAACATGCATTTTACCATGCAAAGTTTAAAAATGGTAATTTCCATTTCTTTCCTTCCGCGCGTTTCGCGCGAATTTTGTTCTAATTACAATTACATTTACGATTTTAGCTTCGAAACTTTTACCATCAAAGTTTAAAAAAAAAAAAAATGTAAAATTTAACAATTTGTAAATTTCCGCGCGAATTTTGTTCTAATTACAATTACATTACGATTTTTATCTTCGAATGGCAAAATTTAGCTATGGATCTTTCAGCCAAAATCCTGGTTTTTTCACTCATAAATTTTCAATCAACCCAACCCCCCATCCCCCCAATGTCAAAAGGAATTTACGCACGGGCGCACTGCCTGTTGACTACTTCGGGTCAGTGTGCTTAACAATATGACATGTCTGTAATCCCTCCTCGCCTTCACACATGACCAGGTCGATTGCTGATATCGCATTTTGTGTTTTGATTCTCTTTATACAGTATCCCAACGACAAGGAACAAAAGGTGGCAATATGACAACCGTTGAACAGAGTATAGTGTGTAACTTGCAATATTATTATTAATTGAAGTCACTATCAGTTATTTTTCAAACAAATTTTTTAAATTTGTGTCTCTTAAAAATCGTTTTTTGTTCTCACACATCAACCAATAATATACAATTTTCTGAATTAACGGACATTAAAGTTACGAAAGTGACAATAAAACGACATTTTGGAATATTTGTGACGTCCTAAATATCGGGATCCCCACATGTTTGCAAAAAAAATCGCTCGTATTTTAAATACTGTGTTATTCGGTCGGCTTATGATATCGGGGATATTTTGCACAACGCAACGGATTTCTAAGGTGGGAGAAGAGGGGTTATTTTGACGAGAGTGGACATGAGATTGGTCCTACTTGCAGCATATCTAAGACCTTGATACGCAAGCTGAGTGAATTCAAGACCACCGCTACTGCTTTTCATCGTAAAACCAAAGAGGCCAGGCTTCATCGCCATCTTCAAATCAACCTCAATGGACCGCCTCTGCCATACCATCCTACACCACCTTATCTGGGAGTGAAGCTTTATCGGCAGCATCTCGAGTCAGTATGTGCAAAGTATCTTCGAGGAATAACCTCTCGTGCCGCCTTCGGATTTTCATGCGGTGGTATATAGTCCCACCCACTCTAACTACGCAACCACCGCCCTGACTCTTGTCTAAGCTGGTCCTCAGCGCTGCTGAATATGTCGCCCCAGATTGTGCGATAGCTCTCGCACAAAAAACTGACATAATACTCAACGAGACCATGAGAATTACTGGCTGTCTTCGTCCACTCCATCTGAGGTGTCTACCAGCGGCTTTCAGGCATTCACCTGCCAGTGCTCGGAGAAACACCGCACAAAAAAAAATGGTGAATAAGGCTCGTTGGATACAAGTCACCTTGCTGCAATAATGCTGGTCAAAGAAAGCCGCAGCTCGGCTACAAGTGCGGTGCTGCAGATTCTCGTAACTGATTCTATTTACATACATCAGTATATATGCATTCTAAGTACTAATTGCATAATAAATTAGCATCTTTTACTTTTTTCAGGAGTTTCATTGACACTTTTTTGTGAACAAATATTTGGAGATCTGTACATCATCGCGTCACACAGGGCTTAAACGAAGGGTGCAGGGTCTACCGATTTCGCGAACTGTCGATTTAGAACAGTAATATGCATTCTAAGTACCTAATTTGCATAATAATTTGCTATTTGACCTATTTTCATTGACAGCTTTTTTGTACGGCGGCACGGAAAGTGTGTAGTCTGTGTCAACAGACTGCGAAAGATATTAATCTAAATGAGCACTGCCTCGAGAGATTAACGTTATCAGTCCGTCATAGCGAATGTATCAAAGGAAACTATCTCAAATACTTCGGAAAACGAAGGGGTTCTATGGAGATTTTTGCATCAGAGGGTGCTTACTTGTTTTTGTGTTGTTGAATAGGTATCGTAATTGCGTCTGAACCTATAGAATCTTACGAGAAAATGAACGTTTTGTTGTCGGGTACTTCGGTGCTCGCAAAGACGTAAAAGTGAACACGCATTTGCTACGACCGCATATCCCTTTTCTCCTTTTCCCATAAATTCCACAATGCCTTTCGGTATTATTCTCAGTTCTTGAGATTTTCAGACGCTGGTTTCAATTTACGACGCCAACTTTTTTTTTTTTCATTTAGACAGGATATGACGTACTATACCGACCGCCGTAACTTTTTGTGAACAAAATATCTGGAGATCTGTACGCCACACTGGGCTGAAACTTGGTGGCTCTTGTAAGATTTGCCCCGGGTATAGGTGTGGTCCTGGGGTTAGTATTGTGTGTGTGTCCGTGTGTTCGTGTTCCAAGGGTATGGGAGGGTGTGTGGTCTGTGGTATGGGGGTGTGTCTGTGTATTGGAAGAGTAGTCCGGGGTATTGAGGTGAGGTCCAGCCTGGGGGTTTGGAGGGGTAGGTCCGGGTGTAATGGGGGGGCGTGGATCCAGGGGTAGGGGGTGTAGTCCGGGTTTGGGGGTGTGGTCGGGTTAGGGGGGTGTGGTCAGGGTATAGAAGCCTGTGTGGTCCGGAGGTATGGGGGTGTGGTCAGGGGTATTGCAGACGTGGTCCCTAGGGGGTGTGGTCCGGAGGGTATTGGGTGTGGTCTTGGAAGCATAGGGCTGACACTTGTGAGGGTGTTGCCCGGTGATATGGGGTGTTGGTCCTGTGGGGATATGGGGTGTGGTCTTGTAAGTGTGGGTGTTTGCCCCAGGTATGGGGGTGTGGTCTGTGGGTGTGAGGTGTTGATGGGGATGTGGGGTCCGGGGGTATGGGGGTGTGGTCCGGGGGGGGGTATAGAGGTTGTGGTCCGGGGGTATGGAAGATTTGGTCGTGTAGGGGTGTGGCTCGGGGTATGGGGTGTGTCCTGGGGTGTGGGTGTGATCTGTGGGTATGGTCTGGGGTATGGGTTTATGGGTAGGGCGGTGGTCCGGGGGTATGGGGTGTGTCCTGGGGTATTGGAGGTGTGTTTTGTGGGGTCTGGGTTGTGGGCGCGGGGTTCTGGGGTATGTGGGCGCGGGGTAGGGGGTGTGGCCGGTTATGGCCGGGGTGTGGGGTGTGGTCCAGGGTCTGGAGATTGTGGTCCCTAGTGGATGAACCCTTAGTATGGGGTGTGGTCAGGGGTATTGGAGGGGCATAGGCTGACACTTGTGAGGGTGTTTTTTTGGTTCCGGAGACTGTGGTCTTTGGATATGGGGTGTGGTCTTGGAAGTATGGTGTTGCACAGGGTATGGGGGTGTGGTCTGTGGGTGTGAGGTGTTGATGGGGATGTGGTCCGGAGGTCTGGGGATGTGGTCCGGGGATGTGGGGTGTGGTTCTGGGTTTATGGGTTGTTGTGGTGGTATGGGGTGTGTCCAGGGTATGGGTGTGGTCGCAGGGGTATGGAGATGTGGTCCAGATCACCTCCAATCAGAGCCCTTAAAAATGTTGACCCTGTACACCTGAAATTTAACCCTTTTTATGATTTTTGCTGTTTATTAGTCTATAACTCTTAAACTTTACGTTGTAGATAGTACCACTATAGCTTTCCTGAATCCTTATGGTTTGACACAAAATATGGTATACTTTCAGCACGATTGAAACCAATTTAAAACATTTGACCCTGTACCAACTTTGTCTTGGCCCCCTTCCTTAAGGCAACCATTTGTGTAAACTTAGACTTATGTTTCATGGGTTTCCCTGTCAGTCTGTCTACATATTTAAAGGAAATATGTCAAATTTTTGTCAAGCTCCGTCTTGACTACCTTCATAAAATATATGTACATCCATCCGAATTCCCGAAAAATGTAAAATTAACAAAATAGAGGCATTTTAATTTTTGCTTGTTTGACATACGAAGAAACGGGCGGATTTTTCGCCACGTCTTCATTGATCAAAAGCGCTAAAATTTTACTCTCCTCGTGACGTCAAGTGATGACCAAAACATCGGGGGTGTTGACTCGCAATTTTTATTGCTGACACTGTAATATTGATGGATTAATGAAAGTAATGAATAAAATTAGAAAATAAGTTACAAAATGACATATTTTGGTATTTCTTTCCGTTGTGTTTGAATTATTTATTAATTGGGCAACACTGCGATATGATGGTCCACAACGACGTAATTATGGATGGGCATCACTTTGACGTCACCATATTGCCTACGATTTGGATTTGTCGGAATCGTTTTCGAGTATGTCAGCTATTGGGCGGAAAATTAAAGGGCAAATACTCAAAAATGGGGAACAATTTTCATTCAACTTTTTTGAGTTAGATTTAATCTACGTACTTAAGCTTTCTATCCATACCAAAGTTTCCCACAAATATTCATATCATGACATTTTCCCTTTAAATTAAAATCTTCAAACCCTTTTGTACTTGAATGTGTTACAAATGTCTGCTAGCTCCGGGGCTATTGAGAAAGGTGGTAGACCGGCCGCGCTGATTTTGGCCCGTAATATGGTCCTGGACCATATAATCCATGACCATATGGTCCTGGAGCATAAATCATCTTGACAAATATTCTTAAGTCAAATATGCTCTAAGAGCATATTTGAATATGCTTCTGTAGTGAGGCCTATATTTGAAAATGATTACAATGCTATTATATATATTCTTGATTGTATTTTATTCCCAGATCCATACTGGAATGGAATACAAGCGAAGAATCGCAACATGTAGGAAATGTCATTCCGCCTATCTTGAGACGGGTAAGAGATACTTATACGATCTTAAGAAAAATTAACTCAGGCCTATAGCATTGTATTCGTTTTTTATGGTTCAGATATCTTTGCAATATTTTAAGAAAACGTCAGAAATTAATATAATAATTATTGGAAAAGCGTTTTGATAATGTGGAAGGCGGCCTATTTACAGTACACCATTACACTGCAAAAACTTGAGTGTAACTAACTTTAACTTCATAGGCAATCACCAAATACATAATTAAAATTAAGGAAAAAACTAAAAAATTTTAAAATCTTAAATTTCAACACCAGAAACATCATGGACAAGCTTGACACCGACGTGGTGTCACTGTAAATTTTAACAACACCCACCCAGGTTTTTCAATGTAGTATTATCATCATTTTATAATCTCCTCCTCCTCCTCCCAACCTTCCTGGAAATTTCCCACAGGCCTTAATATCGAGTTCAGAGGTCGTGTCCTAAAGGTCAACTTTTCAAAGATCTCCCATTAAAACAAAACAATTGTTCGTATTATCCCCCCCGAGGAGGCCTAATTGATAATCCCATAAAGGTACAGAAACTTAGTTGGCTAGTACATTTTCCGTGAACATACTATGCCGTTTCTATTGTTAGGGCTTGTAAGCTCCATCGGGTATTCTTATATAGGTACTCTCAGTATCTTTCATCGATAATTCTTATTGGCGAGGCACTAAAGGCTATCACTATTGCGTTTGCTTTCATATCAAATTTTTAGATGAAAGAGGCGTTGTATTTAGAAGAGGAATCGGGGTACATAGAAACGGCGCATTCTAAAGGTTAAAAGTCGTAGTTTAACATGGAATAAATACGCTGATGCTTGGGACAGTGAATCAGACCAGCCCTCCTCCCCCCCCCCCCCCCCCCGAACCCGACATGGTAAGAAAAAAGAGTGATGTTATGTAAGTAAAGGTTAATACGTCAGGCTGCATCTACGTAAGGTGTGTGTTGCGTTACCCGAACTGTGCAGTCTCGACCTATAGTCAGGTTGTTTTTACGAGTCCGAGCAGAAAACATAAGAGGATTTCTTGACAGAAATTAGGAGACGTGGTAGAGAAAACTCAGTGACCAACAGGCGATTAGGGTGTACTTCTCATTCCTGAGTTATTAATTTCACCATGATTATAGTAAAAGTAATTAGTCTCCTCATTCATTCTTGATTCAGATCCGCGATATAATTAATTCAACAACAAATGATTCGAAGTAATCCGCTCTCGATGGAATCTAGAATCAAACTGGAGTTCAAAAATCTTCGCGGACATAATTATAACACTGACCTCTACACATGGATCGCGGGCTGCCGCACAGTTGAATGGTCGCCTAGTGTCACAATAGGAGTGACTTTTATACCTTGGTAATATGGCGGGAAACAATGCATACACTGCTGGTGCAAATTCCACCAAGATGTTCTATTTGTTTAGACAAAAATTCCTTTAACTCTGACAAGGTGTTGCAGGTTTCCCGCCATATACCAAGGTAGAAAAGCAACTTCCTATTGTGACACTAGGCGACTCAGACCAAGGGGGGTGAAGCCCATCAAAACCAGTCGTCCGTGTGGGCAGCTGACATTTTGAATATTGCACGGAATAATATTGTTGCGGTGCTTGTATACAACATAAGTAAATTCGATACAAACAATACGGAAAATATCAGTTGTGGATGTTGGTGCTATTGGGTGGCTAAATTTTGTCTACCCAGGCCACACAACGAATGAAATGCACGTCAGTCGTCTTGATTTAAATTAAACCGGCCTCAATGAATACATCTTTTCACCGAAAGGCGCGCATGGCATTATGAGAGGACAAAAGAGTATCTGAGCACAATGATCCAGGTGCACTATTATACACCTGGCCCACCCTAAACACTACATCAATGTCTCCAATAACGGAGTAGTGTATAGCAAAGCGGCACCCACAGTATGTGGAAAGAAGCGGTTGGCAGCCATTGCGCTTCGATGTTGGTATCTATGTTTTCTTGTGGTCGGCAAAAACATGCGAGACGTGAATTTCTAAAGATACGTAACGTTTTGCTCTCTATCTATATAGAACCTCTTGACTCAGACCCGCTATCCCATGTGTAGAGGTCAGTGAATTATACCGCAATCCTCCAACCAGATTGCAAGGCTCATTCAATTCAAAGCAAGCTCAATCGAGAGTGGAGAGAATTAGTTTTTCAATCGCGTGCTGGCGCTATACCGTTTGCTCAAGAAGTAATGGTTTCTGCTGAACAATCAATCAGGCGGTGCCATCGGTATCTCCCAAATCTTGCATTGGAGGTGAAAATATCAATAATATGATGCAGGTACAACCTGAGAAGCGGAGCGCTCCTGATCACTTTATTCTGTCATATTTGCCATAGAAAAATGCACGCACGAATTCCCTAAATTACCGTTTAAACAGACCCAAATTCCCAAATCCAGCAGATCATGTCCGGCCCACTGGTTTAAGTCGTGGTATTATTCTTTCTACTTTGATTACAGCTGTCATCAAAAAAAGTTGTTTGCCAGTTAATCCGCGCTTTTACAGTGTTAAACCACAATGACAAAATCTAAAATTAGGATTTCTTGGCCGCCCTCCCCTGAAGAAATTACGATTAACCAAGGGCGCCACTCATATCAGTGGAAATTTTTATTTATTATTGTATTTTTTTTAAAAATTTATTTATCGTATTTAATTATCCCAAGCTGATTTTAAAATATCAGCACAAAATTATCATAGGTTTAATGTTAGAAAAAAAGTACATAAAAAAAAAATTGCGGAGAAAAAAATTTCCAACAGAATGGAGAATTAAACAAAAATTACTTGTTGAAATCGGACTACAAATGAAAAACTTTATATTACAATGGCGAATTCTGTTAGTTCCGTCGATTAATAACTCCGTAGGAGTTAATGGTAAGAACGAAAAGGGGGATGGGGGATCAAAGGAGGGTCGAGTTTTTTTAAACTGTCAGACTATAGATTGTCCAATAGATGTCAATGTAACACCGTTTGTCTATTAAGAGCTCGTTTCGCGCTCGATTATAATAAAATGAGTTGTATTATACAAGTCTGGGTTGACATGTATACCCGATCTCAAGGGCAGAATAAGGAGACCAATTGCGCGTCTGACGTAAATTGACGGTCAAGAACAAATGTCGACCGTAAAGAACCCATCTGTGAACACTTAAAGCTTATTCAAACAGAAAGTTTTACTTACATGAATTAAGTGTCCGTGAGTAAAAAACGTGACTCAAATAATAAAGTTGGCGGGATGACCATCCCTGACATACGCGCGACAATTGGTCGCCTACTTCTGTCCGTGATGTAGGCCCAGAGGACTCATAGTCGACCTGCAACGGTGAAGAATAAGGCAACGATTAGTGACTCTTCACGACACAGTTTCAAGCTGTATTCCGTTCTCTGGAGCCTGAACTAAGGCTCCAGTGAACATTACTCCTAGCTCCTTTTACGGCCGGATTCACAGTGACATGAGTTCCGTGAGCTGTCCAGCAAAAATGATTGAATATATCGGCAATGCAACGCACATGCAGAGAGTATATGAACGGACCATAGAAATGCATAAATAAGTTTCAGTGAAAAACACGTTTAAAACCATAAAGCACGTCCAAAAATGAGAAAACATGTCGTTCGTTACAAAGGCTTACTCTAACTCATCCCTCATCACCCCTCACTCACTCACTCACTCCCTCACTCACTCACTCATCACTCACTCATCACTCACTAATTCACTCACTCACTCACTCACTCACTCACTCACTCACTCCTAACTCACTCACTCACCCTCACTCACTCATTCACTACTGTGTAATGCACCCATTCATGGGCTGCCATTATATAGAGCGAATAAAATAGATATCCTTGATGGAGCCATTATAAAACTCCCATATGGAATAGAATCTTTGCAAATTATTTTTATTCAGAACTTAAGTCCACAATAGCAGATATCCAAAGGCGGGTAGCCCTACCAAAGAATTATGTCTGTAATTCGCCCTCGGTCTTCGCCTCGACAAGCGCCCTCGTGATCCTGTCGACGTACGCGGTCGGGGACAGAATCTGAGGATCTGTGATTAAGCCTCATTGTGATGACAATTTACATGTACGCTGTTTTCAATCAAAACGCTGTTGGTTTTTTTTTTTTTCATTATTGAATAGGCCAGACTTGGCAAAAGGGACGGGGTTTAAATTAAAGGACTTGGTTGTTTTCGGAAGGGCAGTCGGTTATTTATTGAAGGCTTTGTCCCGAGAGGACACACCTGATGAAGTTAATCATATTTAAATCTTAAAGTTTATTAGGTTCAATGATTACTTCATTGTTTAGTTCGCATTAGTCTTGGGTTGCAAAACACGAGTTCCACAAACATGCACTTTCACAACCTTTTCCCGTATTAAAATTAAAATTTAGGCTCTGCTGATAGGAGGAACTTATGAGGATAAGACAAATTCGGTCGTTACCTGACATACTGCAGGTTGACAGCTCTTCACCGAATTCAAGTTAAGTGGACAGTCCAACGCCAAAGCAGAACAGGAAAGAGTACGGTGAAAACACTAGGCAAACGCGTGAGCATGGGACAGAGGTGGATTAAGACGTGATGTTCAAAACTTCACACTTCAGAAAGTATTTTAAAATATAGAAAATGACTGGATGAAGGACTATTTGTCTATCTGTCTGACCGATCGATCGATCTACCGACAGACCAACCTCTGGTGCTGGCGATCCATCAGGATATCTGACCATCCCATTCACTCTCACCTCTCACTCACTCATCTCACCCACCCACACCACCCCAATTCACTCCACTGCACTACACTCCGCCACACGCCCCCCACCTGATCAATCTTTTCTGTCTATCCATCAAACTCCTCACTCACTCATACTCACTCAATACTCACTGTCACAAATAAAAATCTTCAATAAACTCTTTTGGGATTTTTTTTTTTTTTTTTATGTCTGAAGACTTGACCTAACGCGGTAAGAATATAGCTCTGACCCAAATTTTTCCTGAGCCACCTCGACCCCAGAGGTCAGTGAACAGCTCAAAACGGGTCAACCTAAAATCCTTCGAATACTGCAAATCAACAAGGAAGACCGATGTCCAACAGTGGTAGAAATGACGGGGGAAATGTAGCGTCGGGACTTCCGAAATTTACTTTTGAACTCGATCCTAGAGGCCAAGGGGTCAAGGAATGTGGAAAGGGTTCAATGTCTATAGCTCAATTGCACCGGGCTTTCTCACCCTGGAGGTCTCCATATGTCACAACTTTACCAAATTTCCCGTGTGTTTAACAAATCCAAAATGAAATTACTTGTGAAGTAGGGGACCTAAAAAATACGATGTTGGAGAGTTCATGTTGCCCGAAAAGCAGCTAACACAGCAAAATAAAAAAATGTCGCCAATCATGCATGGGGTTGCTTAACAACGCCAAAAAATGACAGCTTGCAGAAATGTCAGTAATTTATGGTTATTTTGAGTGGGTTTTACTCGATTTATAAACACGTAAGGAGCACAAAACAAGGCGACACCGATACTTGTGAACATTAGAGATTTCATTGGAATTAGTGTACACAAATTCGACTCACACTATCAGTGATTTGAAAAATATTTGAAATGTGCAGGAATAGCTTCAGAGTGAAGGATAAGTCTGTGGAATCCTATAATTACCTTTTACCAACTGTAGAATTGGACAGAAAAGAGAAAAAACGGCCGTGTTTCCAAGATACGATTCTCCATTCATTACGTGTTGTTCCGTTCGGACAGAATGACTAAAATCTCCGATCGGTCCTTATTGGTTGCTTCTGGTCTTATCATTTGCAGGGTATGTCGGATACTTGTACTTTTACATAAATGCAAAAATCTGATTTTGATGATTTTTGGATTTGATGATTTAGCAAATCACTGATAGTGTCTTAACATTACTTTTTTAATATGTGAAAATGTTAAAACGCACTATATTAATGCGAATAAGTCCAAAGTGAAATGTATGTTGAAAGTTTTCTGAGTCAGTGGATGCGAAGCTGTGCGTCTACTGTGTTCTTGTAAAATTTTGCGTGTAAACAATCAAACTTTCTTTGTGGCTTGGATGGGTTTTTGTTATTTTTTAGGGTCGTCCGATTTGATCGGGAAGACCTTACGGTGGCAGGGATAATCGCGCTCGTGTCATCAAACTTAAACACTTTTGGTTAAAATGTTGTTTATAGTTTTAGTGCAAAATATGGACATAACAAGTCAAAATTGGTATATTATGCATCAGAAGAAGGGACATGTGTGGCGCAGATGTGGAGGTCAACGGTCCTTAGGGATCACTTAGGGTCATATGGGCATGTGTATACACGTTGTAGGGGTCCGGAAAGTGTGTAGTATGTGTCACCGACTGCGAAACT
Source organism: Ophioderma brevispina (assembly GCA_023653785.1). Classification (NCBI taxonomy): domain Eukaryota; kingdom Metazoa; phylum Echinodermata; class Ophiuroidea; order Amphilepidida; family Ophiodermatidae; genus Ophioderma; species Ophioderma brevispina. The sequence continues at coordinate 26,150 of JAMKCH010084928.1, read as the reverse complement.
ATTTATCTAAATTGGTACTGCGCGGCGATTAACGTTCTCAGTCCGTCATAGCGAATGCATGCAAAAATGAAACTAAATCTCAAATATCTCCGGAAAAACGAAGGGGTTCTATGGAGATTCTGCATCAGAGGGTCCGTTACTATCATCTTCTCTGGTACTATGTTTTTTGTGTTTTGAATCAAAGCTTGCGATTTAGTGCGCCTCCTTTAAACATTTAAAAAAAAATGAACGTTTTTGTCTGGTACGTCGTGCTCGCAAACAAGGAATGAACACGCAATCACTACGGGCCGATCCCTTTTTCCCAAATGCCTTTCGGTATTGTGATTACTATATGACAAAAAAAATAAATCTGTTACATTCTGAAGCAATAAAGGGACGTTTATTTTCAGTTTGACGAAATGACTTGAAATTATTTCCCGGATTTTTGAATTGTAGGCAGTTTCCGATGTTTCAGATAAATATAAGGCTATAAGTAAAGTAGTGGGGTGCATGGGCGGATGGTAGGCGCATTTTTGGAGGTGTTCCCTTCTTGCAATATTGGATTTTCAAGCTCACTCTTCCAACATGGTCTATGCAAGTGGTTGGAACCAATTGAATCACGCCACAATCTTAAAAGTGTCAATTGATGAGTGAAGCATATTGAAATGCCAAGTTGAGAGCTCAGAATTGTAGAGGCCTACATTTTGTTTAAACCATCATCTTAATTTAAACGTAACTTTTTAAAAATACTATACAGATTAGCTGCAAGATCCTCTTTGCGGGGACTCATTAATGATGATCAGTTAGTTATTGGATTAAAGGTGGGTGACCCGATCACGGTTCGATTTTCTATGATGTCTTCCCCGCATACGGAAATATCACCAAAAACGTCCGATACAAAAAACAGCGCGTGATATACAAGTGACCATGAGCCTCGCACCGCCGTAGAAAGGCCGGCAAAAACGCACTTAAAGCAATAACAGTACATTTTTAAGAGCGCCCCCAATTTTCAAAATTTGATAGTTTTGCAGAGTCATGCAGAGTGATGAGAATGCTAAAAAATTCTTATGTTATTCATGAAAATAAGCGATTTTGTATGTTAGAATTGGGATCCCAGATTGTACTACGGCAGCTGAAATGCCATTTTAATGTCCGTTCATGATAAAATAAGTGCCAACCATTGCCACCCCATCAACAAGAAATGACCTCTAACTTGACCTGCCTGAAACCAATGAAAACCACAATGGATAGCAACGTACATGCGCTATTTTAATATTAGGCCTAAGTTCATAATTCTCTAAAATTTCAAATCGTCGATATCTGAAATGTGGGTTTGGTCGATTGGCGTGTTCGACATTCGTTGACAAATTTAATACAACACATTTTTTAATACGCAGCACTCATAAATTTTGTTTTAAGATATCTGTAGTATGCAATTTGAACAGTGCCAGTCGACACCTGTGTTAACTGATCCATAAAGTTACAATATATAGTAGTTGTCAATACAATGGTCCACTTTTGTGCATTTATATTCACCTAATGCCAATAGTCACCCTAGCACGACCATGACAATATTAGTTATCCCCCTGTTTGTTCATGCAATACGAAAAGATCTCAATGGTTTTGTGTGCCATACCACACGAGGAGGCCGCAGACATGAAATGACAATAAAGTTTATACATCATTTTATAGTCAAGGCAATACACATTTCTGTAACCTAATTTTCAATACCAATTAAATCTTAGCTATACATGTTAGACACTGCAATATATATATACCATAGGGGTTTTAAGTACGAAGCATATTTTTATCAAGTTGTAATTGACAATTTTTCAGAGGCATTATACTACATAGTAAATTTTAGAAGGTTCAATTGTGCTTGATAATCTACCTGATTCTTACACATAAGTGATTTCACACAGTATTACCATGGAGTTTTATAATAACTCAATGGTACACAGGGTTAGTCAAACAAAACGTGGACCCTGATTGCCGTCCACCATTTGAATTTTTAAATAATATAATCAACATATCTGGTATCATCGGATGCCTGCTTCATTATCTTTAATTTAATGCTGCACAAAGATAAGGTCTAATCTGATAAGTATAGGCCGAACTACAGTCTTTTTGAATCAGGTAGTCAGCTTTTTACCCCTATCCACGGAATTCCCATTTGAATGCAACGGCGGCACTAAGCAATGTGAATCCGTGGACCGAGCGGAAAAGAAGACTACTTGATTCAAAACGACTGTAGCTCAGTCCTATAACCAAACCGATATATGATCTTTGCAGCAAATTAATTAAAGATAATGAACTAGGCTTTCAGATGATACCACATGTGTTAGATATATGTTACTTAAAAATCAAAATGGCGGACACAATCAGGGTCAGTTTTTTTTGAACCTTTTTTCACCCTGTATTACCACGTATGGAAATCTCAATCCGTAATGTGAATGCACTTCCAACAATTCTGTACTTAATACATTTATATAACAGGGTGAGTCAAAAAAACTTGACCCTGAGGTTGTGTCCGCATTTTGAATTTTTAAATAATATAATGTCTAACTAATGTGGTCTCTGGCGGAAATCTTATTTCATTATCTTTGCTTTGCTGCAAAATCATTCAATCGATTAAGTATATGCCGAGCTACAGTCGTTTCAATCAAGGATCTGCTGTTGAAAAATGGCCTGATTTTCTTCTGACACTGATTTCCTTCGCATGACGCCGTTCATTTCACACTGTGGATCCGTGGACATAGCAGAAAACCGATACTTGATTAAACGACTGTACCGGCTATACCTAACCGATGTGAATGATCTTTGCATTAAATTACAATAAGAAACCACTTTCAGATGATACCAAATATGTTAGATATATGTTACTTAACAATTCAAAATGAAAACGGACAAAATCAGGGTCAAGTTTTTTTTGACTCACCCGTAATAGGCAAATTGTTGATCCGATGCTGGTACGTTCTGCAGGGAGACTGACTGATTTTATTTGATGTTGACTATCAGGTTTTTGACAATGGTTCTGAAATTGGTTTTTTTAATATTCCGCTGACAAATGAACGATGCCAGCACACTTCTTTCAAAATATCATACCCTAATCCTAATTTCATGCTATTCGAACAACTAACGCTGTCCTCTAAACACTGCAATTCCAGCTCAATTAAGACAGTCAAGCGAACTCAACACATACCTACTCCAAACAAAGGTCTCAGAAGGTATCATTTAAATTTAATTTAACGTACACCCTCTCACGTGCTTCTTTTTCAAGTCTCTTTGGACGTCCCCTCCTCCTCAAACCCCATGACTCGACCTTCTTGTCTGTTACTTTTGTTGATACCACTGACCTCTACACATTAATGGATAGCGGGTCTTGTCTCCATGCATTGTTTTTTCCCGCCATATTACCAGTAGAAAAGCACTTCCTGTTGTGACACGCGGCGACCAGTCAACTGGTCTGCGCCCGCTATCCATTTGTGAGGTCAGTATTGATACCAATCAACTTCAAATGGGGCTTGCATTTCAATTTTTCCAACTCAACTCCCTTTTCTTTTTGTTTTTTCTCTTTCCCTTTGTTTTCTTTCTCCTCTCTTCCCTTTCTTTTTGTCTTTCTTCTCTTTTTCTTTTCTTCCCTTTCTGTTTCTTTTGTCTTTCTTCTCTTTTTTAATCTTCCTCTTCCTTTTCTTTTGTCTTCTTTCCCTTTCTGTTTCTCTTTGTCTTTCTTGTCTTTTTGTTTTCTCTTTCCCTTTTTTTTCTTTTTTGTCTTCTCTTTGTCTTTTGCCCTTCCCTTTTTCTTTTTGTCTGGCTTCTCTTTCTTTTTGGTGTCTTTCTTTCTTATCTTTTTGTCTTTCTTTCTCTTCTTTTGTCTTTCTTCTATTTTCTTTTTCTTTTTGTCCTCTTTCTTGTTGTCTTCTTTCTCTTTTTCCTTTTTGTCCTTTTGCTTCTCTTTTTTTCCTGTTTTTTTCTCTTTCTCTTCTTCTTTCTTTTTTGGGTCTTTCTTTTCTTTCTTTTTGTCTTTCTTCTCTTTCTTTTGTGTCTTTCTTGATCTTTTTTCATTTTGCCTTCTTCCCTTTTTCAATTTTCTTTCTTCTCCCTTTATTTTTTTTTTTTTTTTTCTTATTGTCGTTCTTCCCGTTCAAATATTAGGCATAGACACGAAACTTGCAACACCACATTAATGTTTATTCAAATTTCCCCACCTTGGGCTTGGAAATTTTTGAGAGATTGTCTAGTTCCCCGATCCGGCATTTTGTTTGTGTTGAAATATTACAGTCTATTTACGATATTACTAATAAATACACGCACTGGGCCAAGAATTGCCAACATGCAGAAAATGAATTCATAATCACCTATTTGGGAAAAATTTCTAATATACTGTATCTTGACCAAAGTTTCCAAATTTGTATTTTCATACAAAGATTTCCCCCGAATCTAAGAGGGTGTGAAAAACTTTTTGCTTTGGTTGTCATTTCCCTAAATAATGGCGGATTAAAAGAACCGCGAACGATACCGGCCAATAACGTGGCCGATTGCACACTACAGAAGAATCCAGACACAGAAACTCAGAAATTGCTTCAAAAGATGTTGACACTCAATGAATTGTGCGTGTTCGTTAGGGTTTACTTAATTTTACAGGAAAAATTGGAGCGTTTGTGTATGGACGGAAAGGATTAGTCAAATGGAAGACCAGTAGTCATTATAAAAAAAATCGTGATTCGGAGACATTCGAAATACAATTCGCATGATCAACACGCATTTCCGTCAAATCCTGTATAATGTGAGCGTTTCCAATGGCATAACAAACAGCACAATGTCAACGGACGATTTAAAAGTTGACCTCTTTCTTGTCCTTAAATTTCTTGAGTCCAACGGTGCCGGACGAGCTCCCATCTTCTATTCGGCGTTATCTCTTTTCCGGTCGCATACACCACTCCGATTTTCGCCGTCTAAACTGATAGTAAACCCTGACGAACCCATTTTAAATTTGGCGAACTATGGCAGCATTTTTGATGTTCATAGTGCCTGTGTTCCTTCTTGAGTAATCGGAAGTTGTCATTAGCGACTAATAACCTGCCATATTTAGAAACAAGACATCAAATTAAACTTTTTCGCACTATTTGGTTCTGGGGAAACAGCATCTGTTTTGAAAAGCATAACTTTACCATAATTGCGTAATGTGTAGTCAGAAATTCGGGTAAATTATAAAATCAATTTTTGAATATAAATGTTTTTCCACATGTTGCAATACTTTTGGCAATTGTGTGATAATGAAACAATGCAGTGTCACTTGAAAATCACACTCTCTGTTTACGCTAAATATTCGATAGGAGCGAGTATATATCCCACTAAACCTGTACAAAAGTGCTCACTCATACCAACAGCGTGTGCTGTTTAGACATTTTTCACCTTAAATTTTAGATACAATTTTGCAGAAATCCAATTTGGCTCATAACAATGGTGGTAGGAAGAGTAGTGGATCGTCATTTTACTTACTACTCACTACAACCAGACCACTGGCCGTCGCCAATGGCCGCATATGTGATCTGTTAAAATGAGTTGCATTGCATGGCCACAAGTACACTGTATGGTAACGTCAAAATCTTTCTCAAACCACAGCATTTTCTTGTATAATAAAGAAAAGAAATTTTGACAAAGAAGATAGAGCCACTAGTTCGGCGTAAGCCGAAGTTTGATGATGGTTCTGACTTGATGGTGACCTTCCTTCCTACCCATGATTCATGTGCCAGTGTGATTCTAATAGTTCATATTTACATCCACAACCTTCTTAACCAATCTCCAAGAAGTCCATCTATGCCCATGACACATGGCTATCGTAGCACAATTCTTGATTCCTATGTGTTATTCTTATTAGTATACATCATCATAAATAACGTGCTGTCACAGATGTTAACTATGGTGTCAACAAACGTGAAGAACGGCCCATGATTGATTGCCACCCATAAACACAGGAAGCATGTGGCAGACATGAATATGCTGGTGGAGCTGCCGAGCAGCCTGGTATGAGGTGCCGTGACTCTACTGCTGGTGAGAATGCCACGATGATAGAATTAATATTTGTACGGAATGATATAATTTGTGATAACTGGTGGTCGCCTGGCATTTGATTTGGTGTAAACTGTTATGGAAGTATATGGACGATGCCAATGATTATTTTATAACTAGTATGCTTGGGACGGAGTCTAAGATTAATTTTACGCCATACATCCTCAAAAGTACACTTTGTTTTCTGATATGTAACAGTTTATTGCGATCCGATTATTGCACGTATGTACAAAACATGGTGATCAAGTACGGCTGGGAATTGGAATTGCATTCATAAGTGCAGAGCAGGTGGCAGACATCTAATGGCTGATAGAGCTGCCGAGCAGGCTGGTATGGTGGGTGCCACGACACTGCTGGTAAGATGTTCCAAAGTGGATGCCATGAGGATTGTGATCAGACTATTGTACAGAATACTTTGTGATGACTTAGTGGTATCATGGAGATACTCTGTCTGGCATTGGAATTTTATTGTAAACGCTGGGATTATATGCCATAACACTTTGCTTGGGCAAGGATCTGAAAGTTGTTACGTTGTTTTTCCGTTCCGAAGTCTCGAGCATAGTATTCACGCTACAGCTAGCGTTTGGTCTTATTCAGTCTTGGTGAAAAGATTCCACAATGAGAATGCATATTGCTTCATGATAAGATTCAAAGTTTTTTCTATGACAGATCTGGTGTGATGCAAACCCAGATACTTGATTGATTTCTCAATTGGGATGATGTCTCACGGCGATAGAAAGAGGATGATGCATTGCGTAACAGACTATCACTGGGAAGAACAGCTTAAAAATCATGCTAATCAGCCTTTTTTGCCCGCTCACTGGAAATTTTCACCTCAGATCAGGCAAACTTGCCTCAAATTCATCTCCCACGGGAAAATCTTTGCTCTAACAGGGAACTTGCCCATTCGACAGTGACCACTTTTACTACGGTGGTACGGTAAGTACTTCACCTGCTTAAAATTGAAAACGTAATTGAAACCAGTGCGTTTGAAAATTGCTCCAAGCTGGAAACAAATACCGAAATGCATTGTGGGGAAAAGGGATCGGCCCGTCGCGTTGCGTGTTCAATTTTCCGTGTTTGCGAGCACCGAAGTCCCTGACCACAACGTTCATTTTTCTCGCTAGTTTCTATTGTCAGACACAATTACGGTCCATATTTAAAACCAAACAATAGTAAAACGGACCCGCTTATTCTTTACTTTATCGTTTTTTGTGTGTTAGTCTAATTTTTATGTTAGATCGGCACCCTCTTTCTAAATGTGGTATGTAATCTACCATTATTGCTGTATGATTCTTTACCAACATATCATTTTATATGCTAATTGTAAACTACTGGATGGGTGCCACTTACTACACGCTTTTGCGTTTTCCCGGGCATCCACATCTCTTGCAAATTATAAAAGATATATTTTATTTTCATTTTTTCATTACGATTATCATTTTAAAATTCTTTTGAATGTTTATATTGTATTTGTGCAATGAATGAAATAAAACCTAAACCTGAACCTGAAAAATCTCCGTAGAACCATCGTATATTCTGGAGATATTTGAGATTTAGTTTCATTTACACACATTCTCATGTCTGGACTGATAACGTTTAATCTCTCGCGCAGTAGAATTTAGATCATATTTTTTCGGAGTCTGTATACATACTACACACTTATCCGCACCGCCTTACACTTTTTACTCCCCTGAAGGAGTGGGGATTATCGAAAGCATCCTAAAACCAAGCCTCAGCCGCTTTGACTTTCCAACCTACAACTACTTTTAAACTACTATACAGAAATATATATTATAAGGTAGCACGTTACTTTGAAATAGCACCATGTATGTGTGAACACAATTTCATCAATTTTCATCAACGGCGGCCAATCTGAATTTTCTCGTCAAATTGTAACAAATAAATGGTAGAAAATTTTTGTTTTCACGTTTCTTGTATCCGCAAAACACATTAGTACTTAATATCTGCGATATAGCTGATTTTTACAATTTCGGTGAGGACTAATGTATATACAAGCTTTACAACCATGCAAAAAGATCAACATTTTTGAAATATCGTGAGGGCGCACGTACGATTTTTCAAAGGCCCAGTGTCGCTTTAAACAGATCACACCTGAAAACCCCGTACATTTAATAACTGGGACTAGCATTGTTTCGAAGCATCATGGAGGTCGGTTCTGATATGCATTGGAATTGAAATCAAGTTTTGGACATATATTGTCCCCTTGGGATAAACGACCTTGCAGTGTGATCAGAATGTTCCAGTTCAAACCCTTACATTGAAAACTATTGATCATGCAATAATTCAGGTCCATTGTTTTAAAAAAAGACAGAGGTGGGGGGTGGAGAGGGTTTATATTTTTTTAATATATTTGTTTTAAAAATCCCTGCTTTTTATTGAGACACGCCACGTAATGTTAAATTTTATGTTTATATCTTTGTAAATGTTGATAAGTAACCAAAATAACCATGGTGACTAATATGACACAATTACTGTGCTTTGGGTGTCCGTTTAATGTACTAAGTACATACCTTACCTCAATAGAAATAAACTCCAAATCTTCAAGTCCTGAAATTCAATCTTTAACCATGTTTACGACAAATTCGTTCCTTCGGAAAACGTCTTCCAACGATTACAAGTACTGTAGCCATATGATAAGAACATATTATAGCAAAGCTCCATTTTTTAAATATAACAAAGCCGTTTCATGAATAAAAGCAGACCGACTGCTTGTATGCATGGTCTGCAGGTCTCCGCCATTTCTCAAAAAATATTACCAGCAACAGCGAATTCATAACGGCATAACTAAATACGGCGTAACCTTAGTGTTAGTCTTTTTCAAGGACTTACCGTGGGAGGGCGCTCTTACGCAGATCGAACGATCAAACGATTACACACAGACTGACTACGGCTAGGCCTGGTCACAGAATATTTAAATCTAAATGGAAGTTATTGGAAATTACACTTTTGAGGCGAGGTTAATCCACTAACCTCGAAGGATTTTGATAGTCAATAAGTTATTCAAATTATCATGATATACTACGAGGTATTGAACTAAGTTTAAGAGGAGATTTTGAATGTAACTGGGAACGAGACGCTTGTAACTGCACGTAGCAGTCCCCAAATACCGTTTGGAAAATCCCATGCACAAATCGAGACAAGTCGTTGTCTCCCCCCCCCCCCCCCCCCCCCGTGGTCTGCAGGCCTTCTGCATAGTCTCGTTCCCAGTAATTGGTGGGTGTCCCAACGGGCACGCGCACGTAGGTTCGAATGCTCGACCAACAATTGTTGGTGAGTGACGTTTAATAGAAATCCCATGGATGCAAATGAGCGATTGCAATAAGTCCTGTATGATGTTGTGCAGAGCGCTTGACGGAACGCATGTAATACCTCATTTTCATCCATGCATGGGACTTCCAGTGGCGGATCCAGGATTTTGGAACGAGGGGGCGTGGAAATGGCTACCAATAACACAGCTACATGGCACCGCAGGCCGGGGATGGGCGTGGGAGGGGGTGTCCCCTCCTGCGATGTGGCGGGGGGGGGGGGGAGGGGGAAGTGCTTACGGGGGTACCCCTTTCCGAATTGAGCGTCGAAAAACTAAACGGGGATTATCACTAGACCCATTGGCACGATCCCCGAAATGAAATTCATTCGGTGCCCATTTCCATACCGGGAACTTGTACCAGAGGTCATGTCTCCAAAAAAAATGTTGTTCGTTCGCGGTCGCCGAACAGGCATAAAACGTACAATACAAAGTACCTTTTCACGTGAAGTTAATCTTACGAAAATGTAGAAGAATATTCTGTGGAACAAAAAAACAATCGAAGCACTGGGTTGACATTCACGAAAAAAACGTGATATTTTCGATCGTAACTGTGCCCCACTTGTCACCTGACGGACGATTACACAATTGTAGTGCAACGTCACAGATAAAGTAAGTTTGCTGGTATTTTCGTTACGCTCCTAACCGTATGTTTTAGCCGATTGAGCTGCCTATAAGTCCGGATGGAATGGAACCGAATGGAGATGGATGCATTTTGGGGATTGTGCAAAAAGTCTATTGGAAATGCAAGTTTTTTTCTTGAAAATCTTGGATTATCCAATGAAAATCTTGGATATCCGGGGGATTATCGACCGAAAAAACCTGAATTTTGGTCGAAAATTTTTGAACATCGAGTGTTCCATACTCTCTAAATGTAAATGAGTGAAACTCTTGTAAACCACTCCAAAATGAGAGGTTTGTACTTAATAGCATCGTACCAGGGACCCAGAATTTACCGGAAATGGTCATTTTTTATGTCAGAAGAAAGCTACTACTTTTCTCATTTTCCCGTGAAAACATAGGCTAAAGATGTTTGGTTTGGATGTTATGAGCAAAAAAGTGCCTATTTGGTCGACCCATTTATCTTTAAAAAAGGATTCAATGGGGCTTACAAAAATGACGTTTTTAGCACCCATATCAGAACAGATGAAAATAAAGTGAACTTTAGAGATCAGGTGATGGGATCAAGGTCATTCAATCAAGATGAAAACTTTTATAGAATTAAGGCGGGCCATCCCCCTTTAACTCCTCAAAGGTGTCGTCCTTCATTTAACTCCTCTTTTTGGGGAGTGAAATTTTCACTCGTTACTATGTGAGAGGGTACATGGTACAAAATTACGCTTAATCACATAGCTGATTATTTGTAGGAAACCAATTCCGGACTGCTAAAAGACTGATGCCGATTGGCCTTTATTTTGTTTAAATCATGAGCAGTTTTTCTATTTTCTTGTGTACAGGCCATGAAAAAGTGGGTTTTAAAAAATAAGCTTAAAGGGTTTATAATGGTAAATTATGGGGAAGAACGATCGGCCGCTCGCCCGTAGCGGGTGGGGCCTTTACTTTAAAGGGTCATAACTTGAAAACTGAGCAATCTACATACCTATGAACTGCAACATGAAATAGAGCTCTTTAAACTAAAGCTTTTAAGAATATACAAACATAATTACTATTTAAATATAATATTGGTTATGAATTTTTAATTGCTAAAACACACACAGAAAATGTGGTCTATCGTTTTTAAAAGCTGTCAAAGTACAATAAAAGCTCACGAAATCGTTTGATTAAGCAAAAAATCAAGATGGTATAAAAACTCGATGATTAAGCTGTATCTTTATCAAGAAAAATTTCATATAAAAATATAAGAAGAGAAATGAGTCAATACGAGGAGTAGACTCATGGTCGATTTTCTTTCCGTTCTGTGATATCGAAGATTTCCTCTTACAAAAAATCACGCACACGCTTAATAATGAATTAATCTTAAACTTTTGGATAGCCTTTTTTTAACTCCTGACCCTTTTTTCTTCTTAGTCTTTTTTTTGGGGGGGGGGGTATTATTTTTTCTCTCTCCAACGAGGGGGCGTGCGCCGACACGCCCCTATGTAGATCCGCCAGGGACTTATATATAAAACGTCTATCCAATTTGTTGTGGTGAGAATTCGCATACGTTCAGTAGGATACCCACTACAGTACTTGGACCGAGACTAGCCTTCTGCAGGGTGGGGTCAAGGACGCGGACTTACTATAATAGTATAGGTACTGTCTTGAATATACCTGTATGTGTGGCAATTTGGTGCCGAATTTGGTGTGGTAAGACAATTGTCAATAAAAATATGGTAGCGAATTCATTTATGCGCCTATTGGGAGGGTTACAATAAAACAAACATGATCATGACGATTGCACTCGGAGACATTTAATAGGGCCTACATAGCGCCATGGACCGCGATTCAGGCATTGTCATTGCAGAGCTCATTAGGCGTGTATTACGTCCATGCTGCGTCTGTCTTCGTCAATCGTACGTGGTCAGTTGTAGTATAGTGCGGCCACACATTTTACTATACTTCAGTGATACTACACTCAAGCTATTATAACACGAAAAAAGGTAAATTAATAATGGTTAGAATGGATTTTTGTTTGGAGTCTTCCAATCACCCAAGATGCGGAGAGAGAACAAATAGTTCGCCGCCCAAATATATATACCAGGAGCAATCAGACGCGTCTAATCGGAATGACCGTTGACGTTCACTTGATACAGAAGAGTAGGCCTCCTAAAATTCATGTATTGCAATAAGCTGCTACATGATAAGGTATGTATAGGGGGTAGAGTAAAACATATTTGAAGAAAGAACTTGTAGAGGTCACAAAAAAGGATTTCGGAAAGAATGATATCACAATTTTACTTTCATATCCATTTTCAAGGATTTCCTGTTAAAAATCCTTTGTATCATTCAGATATTTAGTGGAGAAATCATCACAAACATGGTTGAAATTAGTTTTGTACAGGCGTATACGTTATAGGGAAGGCAAGGCTTTCTACGTTTTTGTTTTGCCGGGTGAAACATGCTCGATCTTACTAATATTCAGGTTTACCCAATAGCTTTATTACCGAATAGTCCATAAGTTGCCATCATCAGATTTCCGTTCGTTGACCCCATTAGTGATTAATAGACCGTATTCAATATGGACAGTCAGACACCAGACATGTTGGTGGACAAGATGCATACATTACAGGACTAACAATAATTAAGCTGTCAATCGATCCATGTTTAGCGTTTGAACAGGGATAATGATGTGAATGTATGGTAGTACTGGAATGGTTTATCTGTCCACCAAACACGGTGGTGGCTATTGAATACGGTTATTTTCATATCATGACCTTTAAGGGATGTACCTGACTAGGATTAGGCGTGTTTCCGCCCCGAAAGGTTGCACGTTAGTGTGTGCTGCCCATTTCAAAATGGGCACACTTGTTTTATGTCAAACCGCCATTATAATTTATTACAGATAGAAAGTTGATCACGACTACACGAAACAAATATTTTAACTAAGCTTAGTCTCGCACTTCGTAACGCTATGGCCCTTCCGTGAGAACTTTCTAAAAGTTTAGAAAGTCATTTTACCCAACATTTTGAGACATACTTCCAAATTCCTCCTTTGGTGCAATATAGCGACTCATACAATGGTTAAAAGTCCTTAGAATTAATGTCTGGATCAGTGGTAGTGTAAATTCTTTGAAGTTTTGAGCGTAGAAATCACAACAATATTGCGGACACGCCGGACATTTTTGTTTATCGTTGATAAGCCGACGGTCACATTATGCAGCCTCTGCCAAAACAATCTCACGAGTGCTCACAGCACAAACTACCTTCCGTGCGTTATAGTAAAAACGATGGAGAGAATCAGCTAGATCCACCCAGAGGATGGATCACACCGGTCGCCGCAGAGGTTGAGGGGGGGGGGGGGGGGGGGGGTGTGGTTGCATAAGTTGCTTTCACCCCCCCCCCGCCCAATTGGGCTGCTTTTGACCCATCAAAGAGTGTGCTCAAAGCGCCATTTTCGGCGGACTCGGTGGGCTGTGTTTTTTGACACAATAAGAAAACCAAGATTGGGCTACATTTTCCCCACCACTGCGCGGGTGTCCACGCCTAACTGAAATTTTTGTTAGCAACACACTGGAGAATGCAACAACACGTTTGATCATTCGACTCGGGAGTTTGCGTGCACAAAAAATTGCCCTAAATATATTACACTTCTAGTGCGGGTTACTTGTACAAAGGTGTTGAGAGAATACAAGAAGGAAGACGCACAGGTTGGTACAAGTATTGCAGCAGTTGTATAAAAGTAGAGAGTTTCGTCTGAGAGGTCTCTTTCGCCACGAGCGAATAGACCCCGTAAGCCCAGTCGAATGATATGTATATCAGGCAGGGACTGGAAGCTGAGTCTAGTTTTTAACTACCTGAAGGGTGCTTAAACATCTAGGCGTCCAAGTTGGCCGCCGCATGCCCCCCCCGCAAGGGGGAATATTGTTTCTAAATGAACTCAAAATGGCGATGTTGAAAATAAACCTTGGTGATATTTTTTGGGACTCCAAAAAAGACTTATGGCATTTATATTGTAAGACAGGGTGGTTTTTTAAGATGGCGGTGATATATTCGCTCTTGGGTTCGTAACCAGGGAAGAAAAAGCAGCCCTACTCATATTTCGGACGTTATTAAACAACACTTCTAATAATGACCCTCAATCATTTCCAAGATATCAAAAACATATTAAAGTGGGGTATGGACTTGTCCTAGAGAGTGACGTTACTATAGATGTTTATACTTGGGCCATATACGTAGTTTAAACTGACTCTATAGTAATTCATAGGAAGACAACCGCTCATTTCAAATTGATACAATAAATTCATAAAAATGGGTAGGTGGGACTGTCTATACGACATTCAGTTGACGTCCCATGAGGTATCCCAGAAAAAAAACTATGTTATGAATTAAGTGAAAAACTTTTGTTAATATGTAGAAGGAAAATTAAATATGGTGACTAAGTTTTTTTCGAGCACATCAGGGTATATTTGTTTCTTGACTTGGACCACAGGCTCCTCCTTCTCTACTGCCTAGATCAGCTTCCTTCCCAGCGCAAACTAGGTGTTGAGTGGTCGGCAATTATCCAGAAGTACGAGCGAAAAAATTGCCGGAAAATCTATCAATAGTTTTCGTTAGGTTCTTATTATGTTGAAAAAGATCTGCGGGGTGTTTTTCTTCTTGATTTAGACCACCGGAGCGGGTATAACCCCCGCCATCATGAGTTATGATCATGTCCACAATACAACAAATGTCATTAAATATCTTGGTGATCTAAAATCTTACTCGCATTCGATACCCCATCTATTTGGAATTTTAGTTTACATTTAACAAAAACACGCTCCTACCGGCGCATCTAGGACACTTTTAAAGTTTAAGCCCACTTCAGGGAAGGTAGAACTTGATTTGTTTAGTCTGGATAAAATTACTATATATAATGAAATAAACAGTAGTCTTTTCTGTTTTCATAAAACAATGGTGGCCATTTTGAAAAAGGCAGTACGCGATAACTGTGCAATTTCGGGGCGGAAAAAAACCTAATCCTAGTCAGGTGGGACACCCCCTTCAAGGAAAATTAATCACCGGGGGGGTGCAACAAACTCGAATTTTAAGGCCCGTACAGGAAGAAAATGGCTCATGGACTAGAAGGAAATTTCTCCAGGAGTTCCAAGTGGATCGAGAAAAAAAGTATTTCGTCCCTCCTAAGTGTTACCCCCCATTCGAAAGTGGAAAAAAAAAAAATCTTACTTATGGCCTTACTTTCATAAATATTCTAACACTAAGGCCAAAATGTTACATAATTTGCAAGGGGGGGACACATGGAATTCCTTACGAAAGTTTTATTATAATTATATTCTTATGTAATTCGTACAATTACATCTTGCATTTTTACAGAGTGTATGATTGGATATGGAAACCGTCGTGTTGGCGTAGTACAACGTATTTCGTCTACCATCCGACAAATTCAGGAACCAGTTCAGGTTGATTCCATTGGAACGAGACTTGCGGTTATTCCAGGAACTAACTGGAAGCTGTTTACTGATCACATTGATTTAAAACCCACTACACTTATTCAAATGCTTGGACAAGTATTGTCAATTGTGGATTCATATTAAGTTTCATCGCGATCTACCTCCCAAATTCTTGCGGAAAAAGGGAAAAGGAAAAAACTACCTATGAGAGAAAAGCGCTCGCGTGCTGAGTGGTTGTGAATGACAATGGTATATTTGTATAGTTGGTATTTTAAGCTCATAAAAGGAACACATTTGATTCGAGCATGTATGTACACGATGTATCATTTCAATAAACCGCGTGTTTTCTTGTTGTTAGTTTGTACTTTTGTTCTAGGGGTTCTCTCGCACCACTTCACTGATTAGACAAGTTAGCATTTTGTTCTAAAAGTGAATATTCGCCATTGAAATCGGAACGTCTTCAACGCGATGATCTCATTTTTCAGCAGGTGAAAAAGAATTTATCCAAAACTGCGCAAATGAACGGTCGGCTACTAACATTACTAACGCGTCCTCTTCAATAGAATGTGACCTTGGCATAAAAGAAAATTTGAAAGTTGCAGTTGAAACAGCTTTGCGAATTGCTCCAGATGTAAGGGAGATGTTGAATAGACTTAACCTCAAGACATCTCTACAGGATCTTTCTGTATTTAAAAATGTGGACTGCTTTGAATAGTTTCTTGAAATCAAGCGGATATGAGCAGCCTTCCTGAGGTCGTTACATGGTTGTCAAAAAAGAGTGGAACTACTTGTTTAAAGATTCTCGCAGACCAACCACAATAGCAGAGCCAATTGTTAAGCGAAGTCCATTTCTTTGACTGGAATTACGACAAGGGATTAGATTATTATAAATCTCAAATGGGGTGTGCACGAAAAATTGTGGCTTGAGAGAAACTGAGGATTATTTCGAACACCAGATTTGCACCACAAAACATGTTTAAAGATTTCCAAAGCACAGTAAATTATACTTCTGTAAGACACCCCACTCAAAGCGATTCGATTTCAGAATTCCGTCATGACTCAGAATGGGTATGATAAATTACGCCCCCGAATTAAGAAGACACAGAAAATTTTACCGGTTACAATGGGCATCGTGGAAGGATTACGCTTTTGAGAACGAATACTTAAAGCAAAGTGGACCAACTCAATGAAGAAAGTGAGATAATAGATACAAGTCTATTCCAAAAATTTGAAGAAACTGCTCAAGTATTCCCTCTGGAAGATTTTAGTGATTGATTTTATGATGATTTTATACAGAATGAACTCTGAGATACAAAGGGTTGAGCGATTTCTTAGTTTGAACCCGTAATTCCGACATGATATGTTTAAATACCATCAAACAAAAGTTATGCCTTTTTCGAAGGGAGGGAAAGTGCGATCAATACATTTTGCCCCGACTTCACCCGTTTTCGCCGAAGCCGAAACCCAAAAGGGAGATATTGGACAAACTCTGTGATTATTTCAGACAATATAATAGTGATTCATGCACCTAACAATATGTCTTTGATGGAATGTATTAAACAATTTTACGTGCGTTCATCAAAATTCAATATGCTTGTTTTTATTCACGTGGTTTTTAGTCCACAGTGGAGTGCCTTATCATTGAGAGTATTTAACATATTTTAAACTGCTTAAGTTTTGATCTAGTTTTGTTATCATCTATACAAAGAATTCGTGTGTAATATTGCGTAAGTTAAAAAACAATAGGAAATGTAAGATATTGGGCTACCGATATAGAATTTGTCCAATATATAAAAGGTACCTTTAATTCATGCAATTCAGATGATAGTCTTTTATTTATTCTTTAAAATTTTTAAAGAAAAGAACTGATGAACATTGGCGCCCCTCAATATTTTTCAAATTGTAGTTTTGCATAGTTGTAAAGCGTTTATATTACATTAGCCCCTCACCTGAAATGATTAAGCTAAATAACCCCCTTAGGGTAAACAGAACGATTTTATACTACAATGGCCTCCGGAAAACATTTATTCAGCAGAACGGAAATGGCCGTTTTTTAACCAAGGAAACCACGCCAGACTTGGATTCCCACGGTAAAATATCTGTTGGGACAGGTACTTTTGGCCTTTATGGTGTAATTCCATGAGTACAAATCTATGTGATTCATTTAATCAGACAATTGTGTGGATTAAGTTCCGGCAAAAACTGAGTTAATTACAAATTACCTGGATTCTTTAAGCTATTATAATGTCCCATATGTCCCCCCATGAGAGAGTGTCCTAGCAACCTAGCAACATGTCGGACTAACACCGTTGATCTTGTAGACGAGGCCATTGGGTACAGGGCGGAAACAAATGATGCATACAGCACTCAATTGGGAAGAACAATAGACAGAGTGAGTGGTTTTGGACACTCAGGTCACACGGACACTGTATTATATGAACCGGTGTGAAAGGAAATATGGTCCAGCAGGATTCCGGGCTCCATAGACGACAAAGGAATAAAGGGGAAACTAATGTTGCGTGAAGAGTCACGAATCCGATGGCCTTATTGTTCACCATTGATCACGGACTGTGTTAGTCCGGGGGGGACTCTATTCCTGTCCACACCGGTTTTGCGATTTTACAATGCACTTAGTTGCGAATTGATTTAGAGTTAGCGAGTGGAATGAAATGTGACGCTTTATTAAATTGAAGAGTGAGAATTAAGAAGTATCTAAGTATTAAAAATAGTTTAAGGCCAAAAAAAATGGTTCACATTTAAACTTTTCTGCAAGTCATAAAAGTTCCCGTTGTCAATCCCAATAACCACACTTCGACACAAATTTAAATAACATACAAAATGATAATTTCACGACCTTATTCAAAAAGACTTATTTTGCCCTTTACTGATTTGTTGAAAAAGTGGAACACATTTTCTTAGAACTAATTTTGTGGGGTGTACTTCTTATGTTACACTCTCAATTTGAAAGGGGATAGATCATTACCAGGAACTATTCATCCTGTTATCGTAATATGTATTGCTTGTAAGCAGCTGGAGCACATTATCCATAGTAACATCATCTTGCGACGACAACATGGCTCTTCAGGGGTGGGCGATCCTGTGAAACACAACTTGCCGGACTTGTCAATGATTTGGCCCAGGCACTGGATGCCCAAGAAACAAATTGACCTCTGTATAATGGACTTCAGTAAGGCCTTCGATATGGTCCACACACCAACGCCTACTTGCTAGACTAGACAATTCTTGGCATCAGGGCCAGTAGCAGAGGGGGGACAGGGGGGCAGCTGCCCCCTGTGGGGAATCTTGCCCCCCTCTTGCCCCCCTGAAAAATTAGTGATTGACATAGGCCAATTACTATCAATAACAAATTTTAATATATGCTTGCCCCCCCCCCCCTGAAAATATGTGTGCCCCCCTGAAAAAAAGCTGGCTACGCCCACTGCTTGGCATTAGAGGTCAAGATAAGATGGTTCCAAGGTTTTTCTGACCAAGCGACATCAAAAAGTCATCATTGATGGGCAATCTTCATCAAACTCTCCAGTGGTCTTTGGTGTCCCACAAGGTACAGTCCTGGTTCCTCTTTTATTCCTGACATATATAAGTGACCTTAGCATGTCATTAGCGGACGTCAGACTGTTCGCTGATGACCTCATTAGACCGTGTCATAGAGATGATTGTACCATTCTTCAACAAGACATCGACTCGTTGTGTAAGGGGGAAGCTTCCTGGATAGATGAAGTTCAATACTGCGAAGTGATGAATAGCGAATAATTCCACAAGAAGAAATTTCTTCAACATCAGTACATCATGGGCGACTCTGCACTGTAGAAGACAGCATCATCCCTACTTAGGCATCTGGCTTTCAAATAACCTCACTTGGGCAAAACATATCAACCAAAACTATATCCAAAGCAAATCGTATTCTTGGGCTCCTCAAGAGAAATTTTGGAATGGAATGCCAAATCCACCAAACGAAATTGCTTACAAAAACTAGTCCGACCAAGACTCGAATATATTGCATCGCTATTTGGGATCCATACCAAAAACTTCATTTAGGACCATCTGAAAGTCCAAAGTAGGGCAGCTCGATTTAAATACCATATGTCTGTAGTATATTTAGTATGATCATCCAGAAATTATTATAAAATATCAAAATGTTTGTGTTTCAGTTTTTTAATTTTTGTATTTTTACACAAAAAGTGAAAATTCGTCAATTTGCTGGCAAATTATAGTCTAGGCAATTGAAAGAATGGAGATAATTTTACACATAAAAAATCGCATGCCCCTAAAAACAGCTAGTACACATAATAAGAGGCTAAAGAATCCAGGTAATGTGTTAAGCCAAATTTTAAAGGTGCAGCGAGGGAGAATGATTGAAGTCATCCATATGCTATGACCCAAAATTGTTTCGTGATTTTATATAGATTAGATGTTCAACAGATTCCCTACCTTTTATTTGGTTACAGATATAACTTATAAAGAAAACAAATGTGATTTGTGTATATTTAATATATTCATATTAAAACATAGGCTGAATTTTGTATTTGCTCCTATACGAAATTTCATAATTTTGGACCAAAGAAACAGTTCTCAGCTTAATCCTTACAGGTGGGGATATTTTGATATACACCAGTGCTAAAATCAGACTTTTCACATTTTTTTGGGACACCTGTTATTTGATCTCTTGTTGCAACCTTTGTTTGCCGTAACTGTAATCAACATATGAATATTTAGGAGTGGGCTATAGAAGGTGACTTTTTCAGAACATGCTCATCACACCTTACTTTGATGAAGTTATGTGTACTGATACCATTTTTGAAAAAAAATCGGAAAAATGCATCAATCCAGGGTGCCCCCCCAGCCAAATTATGCGTAAAGAATTCAAGATAGCCGCCAAGAGGACAAAAATTTGAGTTTTTAACATTTTGGACTTAACAAGTTTTTTACACTTATCTGGTAATGTTTTATGTGTTGGAGGTCACGAATCCATTTGTGAGTTTTGTAAAATGGGACCCTACCGTTTTCGTAAAATCAACCATTAGGGCCAATTTTGCCTTTTAACTTGTGAGGGCGCTCGTTTTTGCTCACAAATGCGTCAACGTTATTTTAATGTCATGTTCAAAATATATAGTGGAGGAGCTACAGGTGCAAAGCTAACCCATGAATTTGAGCTTTAAATTGAAACGGTTGGCCGTGGTGCTCAGTGATCTCAAATATTGCATTGTCATTGAAATGTACCCATGGTACAAAAGTGCAATGACCCTGTACATTTCAATAGACATGCGCTCATGCAATATTCAAAATAGCGCTTACGGCCAAAACAAAACTGATGTATTGAGTTCGTATTATAGCAGGTAGCTGTGAAAAGCGCCCTACATCTCAATTGGGGACCAAAAATGGCCGATTTTAGAAAACGGACATGTATAATTTCACGAAAAATTGTAGCAAATTAATTACTGGTCCCAAAAAAATATAAGACAACATACCACTTTTGTGCATAAAGATACAGAAGACCCAAAACCCCAAAAATGTTAAAACCCTTTAATTTAGTGATTTGTCTGCCATCTTTGATTTTTCACGTTTTTGGCCAGGGCCACCTGGATTTCGCAATTTTTTTTTCATTTTTTCACCTGCAAAAATGGTATCAGTGGGGGATAAAGTAATCAAAAATAAGGTGTGATGAGATGTCTGAAAATGGACCAAGTTGACCCTTTATAGCCCACTCCTAATATCATAGCCCTAACTCATTGAATTAAAACCACAAAGGCCACAGACCGGTCAAACTGGGTGCATGCCATGGGAATCAATCCGGCGCGTGTTTCTTGTTTTTAAACGTTTCATTTCGTCGTCTGCTGAATAAAGTTGGCGGAGTCATTCATTCTAAAATCGATCTGTTTACCCATAAGGCGCTGATTTGGTCTTAATCATTTCACTTGAGGGCTAATGTATAAAAGCTTACAACCTTGTAAAAATATCAATTTGAAAAATCGTGAGGGCGCACTATTTTTCTTTCAAATCGTGCCAGTGGCTCTTTAAAGCAAAAAAATGGTTCAATTTTATAAATTTTCTAAAATTATAAAAGTTCCGTTTTCAATCCATCTTCGCATAAATTAAACAAAACTGATATAATGATAATTTTCACTACTTTCAAATTAAAAAAAAAGCGGTATTTTTTCATTACTGCTTGTTTGAAACGGTGGAGATCTTTTCCTTAGAATAAAATGGGCTTTGTCTGTTCCAATTAACTTAGAGGTCTGGTTTTTATGAATTATTTAAACAAATACGCACGTTTGTAATAAATCACCCCCGAAAGAAAGTTGTGGATATGGACCTAAGACGTTTTTACATGACAAGAAATGGGCCGTTTTAACCCTTCAAATCTATGTGAAATCTGGGTAGTCCCCCTCGTTTTGAAAATGAGCGAATAAAGCTTTGGTACCATTAATAATTACCTTTGGGAAGGTGCGCCATGGACTCACTTTTAGGAAGTAAAGTTTGCTCGGAGGAGGATGTGATTGACGATCAAGATGTCCGCCATGGTATGTATGTAATGAATGTCAACTGCGTTCAACAGGATCAAATCAGAAACGTTGTTAATTGAATTTTTGCAATCAAACGAGATGATATCAAGGTGTCCACACCGGAATTAACTGAATGACGGCATTATTGTTCGTAACGCTTGGAAAATATTAAAAACAGCCATGACCTCTATGAAAACTAATGGTTATTTCAAAAGCATGCATGTTTTATGCAAATGCATATGCACACAGCAAACACTGAAATCAAAGCAAGGTTTTTCTAAATTTATTTAAATTTTAAATATTCCATTTGTGTTTTATGGGGTTTATTCCGTTTTATGTAAATTACGATATTAGGCCTAATTAAGCATTTACACTCTCCGTTAAGGTAGTAATAGGCAATTTTTCAACCGGTGATAAGTAAACAATTTTTGGCCGTTTTTTCAAGATTTATCTCGCTGCCCAGCGAAGCGCCCCTAATTCGTGAAGGGTCTGCCATCAAACTTTCAGAGGTCGAAGTCAATATTCACCTGGACCCAGTTTGTTTTCGTTGCCAATAAAAATCAGGTCAATTGATAAACAAATAAAAAGAAGAAATATGTTTTCAAGTTGGGGAACCCAATGATCTTGTTGGTCCAATAATGATACAAACTTTTTGTGATTTTTCGAAAAGCGTGATCTTTTTGAATTAATATAAAAACCGACATCTCAGTTAATTGAACAAGACAGTAGTACTCCCTTATCGTCCAGGCTACGCCACGGAACTTGTTATATATATATACTCCCCGCGCGTAAAAAATCCGAACGATGTTGAAATGGCCATCATCGTGATTCTAAACTTGCTTTCAAATGAACCGCGCCAAGCAGATGGAAAAATCTCTCAAACTTCCACCTCAGCTTGTTTAATCAATGCATTACGGAACAGGTCAATAAGCAAAAACATTACGCGAACAACGCTCCTGGCATTTATATTATAATTCACCTACAGACCTACATATAGTCCATGGACATGTACTTCATGCTGTTGTTTTGTAGTATTCCATCGGGGGGCATAGGGGAAAACCAAAGTGTAAATCATAATTAATTATTTATAATAGATAATCGTCTGTTACCACAAATAACTGGCACATTTTCTGAAAAAGAATAAAATGTACTTCACTTCATTTCCCAAGATCAGTGAACTAGGGATACACATAGACTTCAGCAAAACAATGAGGTTAAAGATATTCAATCACCGCCCCGGTATGCGGTGTAGAAAAACCTTCAAATTCCCTTTCATCTGGGAGTGCGGACCATTGTTATATTTGTCGCGCAGCTGAAGAGATTTCATCTGTTACTCTCTCCATTTAGACTGAGTACTTTCAGGACAAAATACTTACCTCATTCAAGATAAATAAATAGTGAGCTTCTATAATTCTGTAGAATTAACATTTGGCCATATTTTTTCATCATTTATTAGAAAAGGAAGAAACAGAAAACATCATGAGAGAATATTGCTGGGCAAGCCTTTGACCCTAACAACTTTGTGCAAACCAAAATCCGTAACTTATTGCATAACTTATTTCTATCAATTTACCTTAAAACCACCGCGTTGTCCAGAAGAAAATTTAGTGTCAACGACCTATGATTATATGTACAAACTGGTTAGTTATTAAGAGAGAGGACGGGTATTTTGTTAAACCCGAATCGTGGAGGTGTAACACCTGGCTAGAACAATGGCCTACATACCCGCCCATTTGTAAATAGCTTTAGCTCATTGTTAGCTGAAGTCTATAATATATCCATTGTCTCTGATATTGGGAAAAATAAATTGAGGTGACATTTTATAATATTTTTAAGAAAATGTGTCCAGTTTTATGTGCGGGAACAGACAGTTTTTGATCGTAATAATTTATTATGAATTTACACTTGGTTTCCCTTAGCCCCCAGATGGGACTAACAGAATTTGTTATACGTTGGTTTATTTGGTCCACGTCCCATGGTCTAATACCTCTTTTAATACGTAATATCGTTCGGATTTTTGTTACGCGGGAGTATATATATAATGTTTTTCTACAAACGTTTTCTAGACCAGATTTTCCTGCTTGAATCTGAATCCGATGATGCAGATGAAAAACCTGAGCAGTTTCAAAGAACGGTCAAAAATCCAAAATGCCACCAAAACACAAAACCATCTGGTTAATTGCTCAAAATTTAATGACCAGTCAAAACACCCATTGTGACCATTAAAATATGATTCATTAACCCACCTATTGAAATTTCAAAATTTTTATCTACTTTTGACCGTAGAGTGGTAACTTAGTATTATACTTATCGCTTAGCAATCAATATTTGATTGAAGACCGTTATGAATAGCTTTCAATAATTTATAATCAATCAAATCACTAAACCATTCAAGATGGCTTTAAAATGGCAAAATATCATTACTACTACAATAGAGCCAAGAGCTGTAATGTATGTGAATAGTACTATAACTCATTCAGAGCAGTTAGGAAATCAATAACATAAAGAAGTGATTGATATCTGCAATATGGCATCCTAGATGATCGTTGTTCAATATGGCTGCAATGTCAATCAGTAAAGGTCAATAATTCATTCACGCTGTAAGCTAAATTTTGTATGGTTTTTAGTTGGATTAATCACTTTCCAAAAATTGCAAGTAAGGCTATCTTAACAGTTGTCTTTGAGTTGTTATTCACAAATTATCCCCCATATGGATGCCAAGGCTGCCTAAAACCTACCAAAACCAAAGAGACAACATATCTGTAGACTATTAGTGATTCCAGATTTTTCGCGCCGCCTTAGTAAGTGCAATTTCCAGCCATATTGGAATACCCATCTTGGGTGGAATCTATCTTACACGTATCGATTGCTCTGATTACCTAAATGGATATGTAAAGTAAACTGACTTTTTGTCACAAACATTGCCAATACTAGGTTAGACACACATTTTTCAATTAGAGCATTTTAGAGTTTGGAAGCCATCTTGGATGCTCTATGAAGGATTTATATTCCATTTTTGAAAAATATTTCTTATGTTTATTAATTAATTTCTTACTGTTCCAAACCACCAGGATAGAGACCAAATTACCAAACTGCAATCAAAAGTAAATCACGAATCAAACACTTTCTTGTATTGGCGCCATTTGAATTCAATTTTAATTCAACTAGGCAGGCTAAAAAATATACTTTTGATTGAATAACTATAATGTTTTGTGTTTTGGTGGCCAACTTTATTTTTTTCGTTTCTCAAAATGCTCAAGTTTTTTAATCTGGCATCCATCGGATTCAGAATCAGCATAAAAACTGGTCTAAAACCGTTGCAACACATATCTAATAAAACAAGGTTGATATTATTATCAATGAGGTCTGTAGCCGCAGTGGCGGCGCCAGGGGGGGGCAAAAAATGGGGGGGGGCAACTGCCCCCCCAAATGTTTTTCTGCCCCCCCCAGTTGCCCCCCCCCCCCCAGGTTGCCCGCCCCCCCCTGTCGAAAGAAAAACGAAGGATTTCGGGCAAAATTCAGTGATTTGGGGCCACAATTGGTGAAAAATTTCCAATTTTTCAATTTTTGCCTCCCCAGATTTCACTTGTGCCCCCCCAAGATTTTCACACTTTGGCCCCCACCTTTCCCCCCCCTAAAAGAGGTCTTGTGCCTCCACTGGTAGCCTGGACTATTATCTATCTCACTCTCAATTTGAAAGGACCTGAAACAGACATAGGACGTGGTACGGCGGTCCGGTATGACGTAATCCTTTTTTCTAAAATTGAAAAAAAAAGTTTGGCGTAAATTGACACTAGCGGTTGGAAATTCTCAAGACTGGACTAATACCGAAAGGCATTGTGGGTAAAGGGGATGCGGCCCGTAGCGATTGCGTGTTCCCTTTTCCGTGGCTGCGAGCAACCGAAGTAACCGCGACAAAAACGTGTTCAATTTTTTCTCGCTCGGTTCTATATAGGAGCTTTAGGGGAGCAGATCTCAAGTTAAAACGCACTGAACGTAAAGTTGAGTACATATAATAGGATTTTTTTTGATAAAATGAAAGATAAATATTTGAAGTCCCCCCACAATGTTTTACAAGGTTTTACACTTACCATTTTAAACAATAGGCTGATTACATAAATTTGCATATTTTTAAACACTTAGTACTTCTACAAAATCTGTTCTAAACCCTTAAAAGGGAGTATCTTTCAACATGCTACTTGT
>JAMKCH010084927.1:0-78241 GCA_023653785.1 Ophioderma brevispina | reverse complement strand
ACCCTGCCACAGAGTTATAAGCACTGTCACATGCCAGTAATCAAGACTATTAATGTGAAATTCGCCATTCCCTTGCATAATCCATTGGCTGAACCCAGAGGGTGTGTTGAATCAATCCTATGGATGCATAATCAATGTGCCTGTAACTGTAACTAGACACACAAGTCTGTACTTAGTGAGAAAAAGTGTTCCAAAAGTTTACGAACCACAAACATTTAATAAATCATTCAAAAATTCACTAAGTACTAACGGCTTTTGTGGCAAAATGAGCGTTAAAGTCAGGGTTTTTATGTTTTAAGAAATAGTATTTTTATGTGATCACATACCTTATTGAGTGACAATTTTCCCAAACAAAATGGTGCATTGTGGTATTGAGCCCAACCACCTCTAATGCTGAACCATACCAGGTATAGGACTGAATGAAACGACTCCCATTCCTGACTCAATTCTGTCTATACCTGGATGCAATATGGTTTTATAAGTTATACTTCCTATTGCATTTTTTATTGGGTAACAATCACATTTTCACACATGTTTAATGTCATCCTTTTGTCCAGAATTCAATGCGTTTTGCTTCACACAGGGCCCAAGCTCTTGTGATAACCCCCAGGACCTATGCACAGCAATCTTCTTTGGCTCTTTTTATTCATTTTAGACCACCATTTTTGCCATATGGGCATTGTAAAGCAAAACATATTTTGATTTAACTTAAATAACTGCCAATCTTGATAAGCTAAAATGGTCTGGGATTTCCCCATTATTTTCTCATACTTGCCTCCCTGTTCCCCCTGGCCAATACTGTAAAGAGCTATATTACATAAGTGGAATCTGTGTATATGCTAACCAGGCACTTCTAGGTCGTGTTTAGCATACACGTCATCATTTTTCTACCTGTGTACATACAAATGCAGAGGTACAAAACGTTTTTCCCCCATAGTCTGTAAAGTTGCACGCGACTGTACTTTAGGTGGGCAAAACGTTGTACAATTATTGCTTAAGCAGTAATAAAAGCCCGGAAAGAGTGGTCTCAATAAAATCTCTATTTCAGGGAAAAAAAGAAATATCGTAAACCTTGAAGTATTTTTTCTAGGGCTAATAAGCCGGGCTACGAGGAAAGTTAAGCATGTACTTTATGTAATAATTTGGTCAGTGATTCTATCTTTTGTTTTTTTTTGCTTGGTGTAAGGTATGATTTTGGCTATGCTTCTCCCCAAGCAAAATCCCTAATAAAAGGTCCGATTTATTCACCAATTCACTTTAAATATGGCCTTATAAAAGAATAGCCATCAGTTTTCAAAAAGTGGCTAGTTTAATTTCTTATGTTTTTCTTTATTTTCTAACAATAATTTTTGGAGTAGAATATTATTTCCGCCAAGAGGAAGGGTGCCTTAGTATTCGAACGTAAGGAAAAAGTTTTTAATCAAAATATCTAATTCCTCATTGGATTTTGGTTAATGGAATGTTCCAATTTTAGAGAAATTTATATTGTTAATTTGATAAAAATAAATACCACATAACTTTATTTTGGCGATTAATTCCCCAAGAAATAAAAATTAATTTTCAATTCAGTACATTAGAAACCATATAAACCAATCTTGTAGATAATCTAACCACCTGAGAAAAATTATACAAAAGGATAGGTTGTCAGCAATTTTTTCAATTTTTTATCCATTTTGCCACTGGGCCAAATCAAATAAGTATATGGGACCTCGAAACCATACAAATTTGAATATCTAAAAAATGCATGTCTGGACAAAATTTGAAATTGACATGTATGTTTCTAATCACCATTACCCCAACATTTCAATTCAACCAATTTTTTCCGAAAAATCTGTCCAGTATGCCGCAGCCAATATCCTACCTTAAAATTAACCCTCGTCTATGAAGGGGGGGTTTACCACCCTCCCTTTCAGGTTTTTTTCCCGGCTTGCTAAAAACCCCCCCTTTTTTGGTGCTAAATTATTAATGTAATTGTCAATTGGCATTTTCTATGCTCCTTTTTCAATCCAAAAACAAACTCCACCGGGTAATGGGTATATAACAGGTGGACATGTTCTTTCTGCTCGTTTGGCAATATTGGAATTTCTTGCTTGGTTTTTCTAATGGCTGTTTCCAGTACCAGTGGCATCGGCAATCGCAGGGTTATCTACTAAACCTTTAGTTCAGTGTGGTTAGTAATTAAATTTTGGGAAAAAATTGTTTTGTGTTTTTGACCCGGGGTAGGCAGATTAATTCCCTAATTCCGCTGAATAATCAGTGTTTTAAAAAAATGCTTACTGGGCTTCAAATATTCATGACCACTGTCCACAGCTGTTTGACAACCCATGCAAATTGTCTCTTTATTCTAGAGCATTTTAATCATGGCGACACAATTTTGATATAACTGATATAAGTAAGGGACATGCACCGCTTATTATCACAGCAAACTCAGAAAAATCCAGTGCGGGAAACTTGCCATATAGGCCCTACACGTCATAATTTGTATGTTTATAGCGCCTCTATCGCCGTTTCCCAGAGAAAGACTGGTAAAACTAATTTTTATGAAAATTGTATTTGCCCCTCAATGAAATTTTCTAAAATTTACACAGGTAGTAAGTGGGCATAAAAAAAATCCAAATTATGTTGTCAACAGTGTGTCGCCGTTTGATATTTTTGTTTTATATTCTCATTTTATCATAATAAAGGACTTTCAAACAGCTGTGTGTCGCCCTTTAGTCAGGTCTTTGTTCTGTGTGCAATAGAGCACCTTTCGACACGTACAGTTTATCTTTGATAACAGATTGAGCCTCAAGATGCTCATAGTTGGATGATGCCATTTTGGTTTCACTGTGTCGTGTTGAGCTGGCATGGTACCCCTACCCCCCCCCCCCCCCCCCCGCACTGGCCTGTTTTCCTTTTTATGGTATGTTTGGGAGTTTGCAGGGTTTGCTACATACTGTTTGATCTGGTGTGCTCTTAGGGGGGTCCGAGGGTTGACGGGGGTGGGGGTTCAAGCTAGGGTGATGGGTTACGGGTCCCCATACGGAGACACTTGCACGTAATTTTAAAATGTTGACACAATGCCACAACTGTACTTTAAAGACTATCATGATTTTGCTAAATCGGCAAATCGAAAAAATCATCAAACTCAGAGTTTTACATGTATGTAACAAGTAGCGGGTATCCTAACATACCCTACAAATGATAAGACCAGAAGCAACCTAATACGGACGTAATCGGAGATTTAGTCATTACTTGTCCGTTCGTACACTTACTACAACACGTAATTGAATGAGATTCGCATCTCTTGGAACACTGGCCCGTTTTATCTTTTTTCTTCCTTTTCGTCAATTCTACACTGGAAAAGGTAACTTCTGAGAATTCTACAGACTTATCCTTCACTTTGAGCTATTCTGCACATTTCAAATATTTTTTCAAATCACTGATAGTGTCTTTCAAGTACTATTACAAATTCCCTGTCTTATATCTATATGGCATTTGAGACTGTTTTGTATGTTGGTATGTTATATGTATTATATCACTGCGACCACTGATTTTATATGCCTTTATATTAGTTAAAATGAATTTATACATGTATAATTATTTTTATCTTGGTGCTCCTGTATATCTCGCACTGTATATTTTTTGTCTCGGCTCTCTCGATGAGAATGAAAAGATAAAATTAAAAGAAAAAAAAAGATACAGGTGATCCCACGGTGGATGGATGGGGGGGGGGGGGGTGGCCAACCACCCCCTTTTTCGGGAGCAATTACCAACAGGTCCGAGCACAACACAGAAACATCACAGGCACCAATATATAGGTAGGTTCCCTCCTTTCCATGATACCAAAATGAGTAGCAACATGCCTAGCCTTACGTCACAATGACTCATAAAGTTTGCATGTTAGCAAAATGT
The DNA here is from genome assembly GCA_023653785.1 of Ophioderma brevispina. Lineage (NCBI taxonomy): Eukaryota > Metazoa > Echinodermata > Ophiuroidea > Amphilepidida > Ophiodermatidae > Ophioderma > Ophioderma brevispina. Next base: position 74,347 of record JAMKCH010084927.1, on the reverse strand, counting down.
CATTTCCATAGACACAGTTGAAAGATTCAATTTTTTCCACAAAAATGTTAAGGACATCCGTTTTTCATGGGTTGTTGGCCTACTTGATTCGGAAATGACTAGTGTTTATATAATGAGAGCATTTTAGAGCTATAAGATGTTTTTGAGTCGCCTAAAATTGCGAAATATCAATTTTCCACCACTATATTCAATATTTTGTCATACTTTCCTCATCTTATGACATCATAGTGACTTTGTAATGGGCATGTGGTATATTTTGATACCAAGGGATAGAAGAACCTAACTATCCGGTGGACCAATTACAGGAATTGGAATGTTCAGTAACGAAATCACAAGGGTGGGTGGTAAACCACCCCCTCACCGTCGGGAGTTTTGTTACAAAAGTGGCTAGGAGACGAGGGTTAAGCTTTAGAAATATATTATTTTTTGGTGTTCATTTCAAATGGAAATGAATTAATACCTCAAATGGTAAGGCTCTTATTTGATAGATGAACAGTGACTAGGCCACATGACGACAACCAAGAATATCTCTTGAACATTTCCTATAATGATTGATTCATATGTTTTAATGATATCTTGACATTGGTTTTTGCTGCGCTATAATAGTGACAACATGATGGCATGGTCCTGACTCAATACTGATGATGATGTCTCTGATGAGATGATTACGATGATGATATGAAATATTATGATAGTGACAATGGTCATTCTACATTGTTTTGAAAACCTAAATAATTACATTCTTATATTCTTTGCTATCGTCAGTAGATTGAACCTAATCCAAAGGAGCAAGCCTGAATGCAAACAATGCAATGCCAGTAGGATTTACTCTAATGTTCTGATCCTTTTGCTTGCTCTAATCCTTTACTGGCAGGTCAACCCAGGTCACTGCAGTCATGGGGTTTGCACTATTTGCAGTAACTTGTGTAGGAATTGCAGTAAAACATTTAACAATTGGCTTGCTTTGCACCTCTGCAGCTTGATAACACTACAATTAAAATTATTTCAACCGTCATCTGCAGTACTGCATTGCTTTGCAGTAGTGAGGGTTTTGGTCCACTGCATTGCAAGTACTCTGCGGTGCCGTAAATCAGTAAAGTAGAACGGACCCTGAATTGTCTCAAAGTTAGCCATCCCCTTTGAAATCCATACTACTTCTTTGAAAGACTACCTATCTTACACAGTAGGGGTGTGGTGGCAAATGAAACACGGCCAGGGTCTATCCCATTTGAATATATACTGGCCCCCAAGGAATACTAATCAGGAGTCTACGTAGAGGGGGTGTGTAATTCAAATGTAATTACCCAATTGGGCTATCCTTTGAACTTACTCCCGATGGAAGAATGTTCCACAGGGCCAATGTTTTTCAAATAAATAGTTCCTAAACCTAATTTTTACAGAAAGCCAATCATGGCTGCAAGTAACCCTGGTGAAGTCCATGGTTTATGAAAATGGAGAAAAAAGCCTGATTTTTGTACATTTGAATGATATAATCCAAGCCATATTGGCCAGGACCTGTTTAATAATCCAACCATATTGGACAGGAAACTGTTTATAATCCAAGCCATATTGGAACACATGACCTGTTTATAATCCAAGCATATTTGGACAGGAACCTGTTTATAATCCAAGCCATATTGGACAGGACCTGTTGTGATAAGCAAGTCCACAAAAAACAAAAATGACAGAGTTTGGCAACGAAAGACAGACTGGAGCAGCATTGTTGACCCGAAAGTTTCAACTAATCATGTGTGAGCATGTCAACAGATGGTGGTCACTATATCGGAATTCAAATTGGCCCATTTAAACTTGTTACTTTTTTAATGATTCACTTTTTGACTCTACCATAAATGACTTAATTTTGCATATTTGATGTGCTCATTTGAATATTTTCACGTTTGTGCAATTCATATGAACTTGGTTAAATAATCCTTGTGTAATCAGGCAATTCATAATGAAATTCAAAGAGTCCAGGTCAGTTCGAAGGTCATTGCAGGAGGTCACATCTTTCACTTGTCTGTCCCCATTTATTCGCAACCGTAATGGCAAACGAACATCGTTACTTGGAACAATTGTATTTTCTTCCCTAATTGTTTGATTAATATATGAAAAGTAAGTAAACAACATGAATGCATCCTGCTTGGACTAAAAACAATTATCATCGCCGGTAATGACGATTTAAGACTGAAAATCCCTAGAGCTCCTGTATAAATTCAACACGAATATTATTTTCAAGACTTTGCTTGATGAATAAAATTGAATAATTTCGCACTTCATTGAAATTTCATTCTTGCTGCCATCACATTGATTGCGAGTGCAATTAGACACACGAGTGTGGAATCACATTGTGCACTATTTCACGGTGTCATCCCATTGTCCCTTTCATCGGGTTTTCATTATCTTGCCGGGTACGGTAACTGAATATTACTCTGACCGGTGATTGTGATTGCACGTTAATAAGACTCGAGAGAAATTGTTACTGTTCCTGTTTGCACACATTACTGTGTAAACCATATTCTCGATGGGTGCTACGATACTGTGTACGTCGTTTTCATTGATATGACATAATGTACAGCAAAATCATCGTATATTTGGGGAAGATTAATTTCTTTCTGCCAACATTCAGTTAGTGTAATTGGGAACTCTAAAAAGATGTGTCACCTGCATCGCTGCAGTATGCTCCTTCTCCTGCATAAATAAACTACTACTCTGCTAATAATCTGTCATTTAAATGGATTAATATGCTGTTATTGTTCTTAATAATGAACAATGATGAAATGATTGGCTGATAAAAATATGCAGACATGTTCTGTACATGCACAGTTAAAGGAATTCTGCATCGCAAATCTGTAATGCCGATTTCGCTTATTCAGATGAAACTTGGTTAAAATAATCTTGTGAATTGGGCAATCATGTAAAAATAAAAAAGGAGGTCAGCCTGGGTCAAAGGCCAGAGGTCAAATATTTCATCTTTCTGTCACCATCCACAAACCGTAATGGCAGACGACACATGCTTTACGGGGAATGTTGTGTTTTCTTCCTAATTTGTTTGATTATATTATGAAATGTAAGTAAAACAACATGAATGCATCCTGCTTGGACTAAAAACAATTATCATCGCCGGTAATGACGATTTAAGACTGAAATTTCCCTAGAGATCCTGTATAAATTCAACACAGTATTTTTTCAAGACTTAGCTTGATGAATAATTGAATAACTTTCACACTTCATTGAATTTCTTCCTGCTGGCAATCACATTATTGCGAGTGCAATTAAGACACACGAGCAGTGTGGAATCACATTGTGCACTATTTCACGGTGTCATCCCATTGGTCCCTTTCATCGGGTTTTCATTATCTTGCCGGGTACGGTAACTGAATATTACTCTGACGGGAGTGCGAGTGCATGTTAAATAAGACACGAGAAAGAAATTGTTACTTCTGTTTGCACAACATTACTGTGTAAACCAGATATCTGATGGGTGCTAACGATACTGTGTACGTGTCGTTTTCAATTGATATGACATAATGTAGAGCAAAATGGCAGTCGTATATATTTGGGGAAGATTAATTTCTGCCAGCATTAGTGTAAGTGGAACTATTTCTAAAATGTCACCTGCATCACTGCAGTATGCTCTCCTGCATATGAAATAAAATACACTCTGCAGTATCGTCATTTCAGGGCATTCAATCCATGTTGTATTTGTTCTAAAATTAACAATGATGAAATGATCGTTGATAAAAATGTGCAGACAATGTTCTGTAATTGCACATTAAAGGTGAAACGAGAATTTTGATGCACCACATATTGTGGTCAAAACGTATTTCACATAGGTTAAGACAAAACAAAAACAACAAATCGATTTTCGTAACTTTGTATTGGCTTACAGAAATGCTTTAAAAAGAGCAAAAAGTGATTTTGATTCGCTATATTTCAGTGTAAAACATAGGCCGAAATTTTGTAGTTGCTTCCTAAACGTAATTAGAATTTCACAATTTTTGTACGCAAAGCACATTTTTTCAACTTCTCTTTTCCAGATTTGGGGATTTTGTGATGGCAGCTTTACATCAGGGCTAAAATCAGTACTTTCGATTTTTTTAGGGACACCTGATATATGAAATCTCTCGTTGCACCTTTAAATGAATTCTGTACGTGGTGAGTGAATGAAAACACAAAATATTGAGGACAAATTAAAATACATATCTCGACACCTCACAAGTACATTTGTTTTTTGTGGCAACGGTTGGAGTCGGCAAGTAGGGAAAATGTAGAGAGGTTTGACTTTGGAGTGGGCTGTGTCTGAATTGTTAAGACTAAGGAGCAGACTCCAGAAACATAATTGCCTATGGTTTGTAATATCCACTTATGTCATTCAATTTTCAAGTCACTTGGATTTAAAATGGACTTGGGTGTAAGTGTTCATGTGTTGTTGTGGTGACCTCATGGCATTGGTGACCTCATGTAAAATTTGTGACCTTTTTGCGAACCCATTCACACACTGCGATGGCAGACAACATTCGTTGGTGAATGTTGGATTTTTTCTAATATAATTGAGAACAAATTCTGAGTGTTGGGTTTTTGCAATTTCTATATTTGGTTGCAGTTAGCGAGCTGACGATGATTTCACTGAGTTCTTAACGTTTACTGACTGAAATGCTTGTGCTCTAATTGGAACTCGCAGCATTTTACGCAAGTAAAATGTAGAGCGGCACATTCGAGAGTACAAAAGACCACTACATGACATCAACCATCAACTCACGATGTGGAACTAAGTATAGACACAACCAGTTAAACAATATGGTATAATGCTAGTGTGGTAGGAGAAGGAAGCCGGAGGAAGGCGAGAATCCCATTTAAACACTTAATTACTAGAGTAGTAAGCTTTCATTCCCATTTCCCAACCAACTCTGCCCTCATGGTCTAGTGGTTGAATGGATTTGTCTAGTATTGAATTCCTAACTCATGTAGATTTTCGCTCCATAAGGTTGTTATTACTATTACTATTATGTATTACTTTTCTTAAATGTGGATTAGGGCAAATTTGGCTTCAGATTTTAGGTCACAATGATGAAATCAAAGACCTCATGACAATCATTATTTGTATAGTGTATGTATGTGTCTGCGTCTGTGTCAAACTTTTAGGTATACACTTATGTGTTAAAATGATTTAGTGCAGTTCATACTTGGTGTGCCTTGTACATTGAGACCAATGGGGGGCTTATTTGGGTAACAGATTGAGAACAAAGCTCATTCGGGGTCATTAGGGTTCATTTTATTATTCATTTGACTACTTGTTTGAATGTGATAAATTTTAAAATGACCGAGGTAAGTACCTGTTCCCTTCCCTCTTTCTATAGAGACCATCCAAACCCCATGAAAATGTAATTTCAACTATTTGTAAAGCAAAATCAAAATTAAAAACTCACGATATGTATTTTCCCCCTTAATAATCCTTAAGGTTATATTATTAGATGTAAATCTAAGTCTAGGGTGAACGTGGCTTTTGTTATTCAGCATTACACGTTAGGCACAAATATAGCTTTTACCAAACGTATTCTTGTATTGCAGGTTAATTCCATCAATGGATATGACTATTAATTTGCAAATTAAGGATGATCCACTAGACTAAACAGGCGGTTTTCAAACCACAAAGGTCCCCCCACCCATCGCGGTAGTAAATGGAGCACAATATAATTTTAAGTTTCACAGGGGGCTTGTGCTGGAAATAAGTGGTTCTCAAACCACTGAGGCTCGGCCTTTTGCAATTTGATGGTATCACAATTGTTAACTACATTGACCATACAACTATTTGTAGTTATTGACCTTAGATGATCTTACTGCCCTTGAATTGACCTTCCACATTGTGGTTTAGAAACGCGTCGACCACATCCACAGAGTTTCATGACCATAACAATATTGAGTGATTGACCTTGAATAGCCCCACGACCTTGAAAGACCTTCTATAAATTTTTGGCAATGAATGCTACACCCCATCAGTTTTCATGCCCTTAATACCATGTGTATGGACTTGACCTTGGATGAAAACCCACAACTCCCACATGACCTTGAAATGCACCAATAACAAGTTTTGGAATTATAGGAAAGGTGGGACCTAAAAACAAACACGAGGAATAGTGGATTTGGCATCCTAAACACCTAGAACCTCACGTGATTTGACATTGGAGGACCCCTGCTATGAACTTGAATAATGACCTCCTTCAAATTTTTTGCAATCTGAATGTTGACCCACACACACCAAGTTTCCATCATTCGTTCACAATTCGACAGACGCGATTTCAACAATTTTTTAATCCCATTTTGATTTGGACTGCATTTTGAGCCATTGACACATTGCCAGATACCCTCCTACTGTCGAAAACTCATCCCACGGACTACTTGGGCCCTCTCTCCCCCTATCTAAGGTTTCCTGACGGGGACAGCACAAAGGGGGAGACAAGCTCCCCCCCTGGCTCAGCTGTTTTCATGCTTCTCTAGGCGGCAAAGACCGATGCAGGAGACGGGGCGGGGAGCAAAAGTAGCAGGCGGGGGACAAGGGGGGTGGAAGTGGGTTGAGGAACCCGGAGGGGGGGGTGGACCAAATTTGATCCCATTTTGGACCATATTTGACCTTTGAACCCCTTGACACCACAGCACCACCTCCGAACTCAGCGACTGCCTACCTTGGGAGACATCTGGGTTGCAAAGATGGACACCAATACTTGCTTAGATCAAAAAGATACCGTTGTGTGTTTACCAACGGGGCTTATAATAATATATAACCCAATTTTTGACCAATTTGACCCTATTTTGACCTATATTGACTTTGACTATGTCACACTCGAACACACATTGACATCTCCAGCCACACGATTACTTGAAGGATGGAGAATTCATGATGTTGCTAAGATGGACACCCACACTTGCTTAGATCGAGAGATATTGCTTGGGACGCACACACACACCGCAACACTCACACACCCCGGACGCGGGGCATTTCTATAGTCCCCCTTGCCCAACTAAAGTTGGTGGGGGAACCAACAAAAGTTAAAAATATTATAAATATTAATTGTAAATAAATAAAAAACCTATTATAAACCTATGAAATTATAAAAAACTTCACCCTATGTTCATGATTAGTGTTATTATTATATATTGCATTTTTTTTATTTTTTTTATTTTTTGCTTTTTTTTATTCACTCAGAACGCTCTTACGTTCTTATCGTTTCCCCCCTAACGTATCCCTTTGTATTGCGGTTTATTCCATTTTGGAATAACAAACTGATATGAATATTAAATTTAGGCAGAAGGTGAAGGATAATCAATAGAATAACCCAAAGGATTATGAATATTAAATTAAAGAAAAGAACTCATTATAAATAATTGGAATCATAAATTTTCCCCTAGACATGCTGTTAACGTTATTATTATAATTATGCAGTTTTTAAGGAAATATAGGTTCAGCAAGATAATAATACTAACTTAAATCAGACGAGACGAAAACTTGAAAGACTGAAAGAATCAAAAGGAAAAGGAAGGATATGACAACCAAAACAGAATATAGGATACTTCACTTAGAGGAAAATTGATCAATTTTCCCATTTCTTCATTCAAAACAGACCTTGGAAACATGTTTCCCCATTACTGCTTATCAGATGACCCCCCCCAATACGTGGAAAACATTACCTTAAGCCTAATGATGAAGGCACCGAAAGAAAGAAGAATATTACTCGGGGACTTTATGTGACAAGACATTTATCTTCCATAATTGCGCTCCATATAGGGTAGCATAGATAAATTGGGGCAAAAGTCATTACATGCTTGTTTTTGAATGTGAAAACAACAAGGTTGTATACAACTTGCGATCAGTCACATGCTGTTTGACGGCTTTGGGTTTGGTTGCGGGTTTGCCCCAAGAGAATTTTACGAGAATAAATACTTCGAGGCAGGATATTTGGAACCACTTTGACAGCTCACAAAAAAAAAAAAAAAAAAAAACAAAAAAAGGGACCATTTTGTGACTATTTGCTAACCCTCGTTGATTTGCCATTATGAACCTCGGTTGTGAGGGCAGCTAGCTGTTTGTACTGCTTTATTTGAACTTGGAGAGTTTTTTGAAAGTGCTGGAATGGAAGAGGAGACAAGGCATTGATGTTTTGCCCTTTTTTTTATGATAAACACAGCCAAGTTATGTGCAAAGTGGACGAAGAGACTGTTTGACCTTTGCGGTTGAGAATGGCTTTTTTTAAATAAATACGGTAAATCAGTTTTTAATAACCACGAGAATCGTAGCTAAAGCGTGTCTTTTGCTCTATTTGAAGAGCTAGAGAGCATCCCTGTAAGACGCTACAAGAGGGATACAATATGGGTTAGTTTGGCAAGCGCTCCCATCATTGACCATGACAGGTTACCACAGAAATCCGGTTTGGCAAGTGGAGAGTGCATGTTGGAGAAGTCTTAGGCCGCAAGAGTTGACACAAACATAACCAAAGAGTAAACAAAACGGAATTACCCTATATTCCTAAATTCCAAGGCCACCTACTAGGACACACCAATCATGTAAACATGTATACTTTTGCTGTATTGACCTCTGTTGAGAATGTGAGTTTGACAACAAATGGGACTATTGAGTTTGGATTGGGTTCAAGGTTCATGAATCCTGCTTTGCAAGTGGAGGGCAATAATTGGATTTGAATGCAAGTTAGACATTAAACAAAAACCCACTCATACTTACACGGCGATGTGCCTGATATCCATGGACTAGTAGGACCACCTAGGATCAGTAAAAACAGTACTTTGCTATATTTGCAGGAAGTAACCCTCGGATTGATACAAAGAGCTTATTGTACAAATATTGGGCACACATACCTTTTGCACCAGGTCTTGCTTTGTTGTGCAATGCATTTTGAACTCCCAATATGCGCCCTCCACTTGCCAAGCAGGATATGAATTTGCCAAGCATGAATGAAGCAGTCATCATGGAAACTCCCGTATTTATAGAAGGATGATCCAGTAGCACTTTCCCTGCCTTCCCAAAGAAGATTTATTAAAATATATTTTCCAGATAGCCAGTTTTCCAGCTGCCTCTTTACTTTTTTGTAATGCAAGTATGCTTTGTGAAGTGAATTGGATATGTAGTTTGTAGATGCTTAGCACTAGTGGATGAAGCTGTAGATATATAAATATATTTGGGATTTTGGCCTATGTGTTGTAAATAACTAGATCGATAATTCATTGTTTTGTTGAATCTTTAGGTTTGCTTATTTCAATTGAGTACTTGACAGAAATATTGTAGAAGCCGAAAATCAGAATTGATATTAATGTTTCAAATCTTTTGGGGAACAAAAAAAAAAAGGACAAAAAAAAAAAAGGAAATTGAGTCAAATACTGTACTGTATTAAATGAGACAGCTTGATTAAAGCCACCAGTATGGTGTAATTTTGTATGGATTTGTATAATCCTACACAATCATGGCCTTCAAAAGCAACGTGGACTATCCTCAGTTGCACAAGGGGTTTGTACGTTAACTGAACAATGAAATTAAAGATACACCAGGATACAGCCCAAAAAATGACATGCTGATTTTCAGGTACTAGGTCTGTCCGCTTCCAAAGCCACAAAGTGCTTTTTTGTTTTGGTCATCTGATTCCAAATGAACTAGGGGAGGGGAGAAGGAAATTTGACAATTTAGGACTACTTATATATCAAAAATACAGCTTATATTTAGATTGTTTGTAAATTTTTGGCCCTGCAGGTCAAGGATTTACTGTACTCGATGGCTCGATCAACTTTATGTAGAAAAATCATATCAAAGTACATGACAAGGCATTGATGTTTTGCCCTTTTTTATCGCATAAACAGCAAGTATGTGCAAAAGTGGATGGCTGTTTGAAATTGCTTTTAAATAAATACTGGTAAAAACAAAATCAGTAAATCATGTGCTTTGCTCTATTTGAGTAGAGAGCCTGTAAGATTGCTATAAGAGAGAAGTTAGTTTGCACGTCCACTCATTGACCATGACAGGTTACCACAAATCCGGTTTGGCAAGTGGAGAGTGCTTGTTGAAGTCTAGTGCAAGTTGACACAAACATAACCAAAGTACAAAATGGGATGTGCCCTATATTTCCATTTCCAAGGCCTACTAGGACTACACCAATCAGTAAACATGTAAATTTTGCTATCTGTGCCTCTGTGAGATATGTGAGTTTGCATATCTGGCTCATTGGTTTGGCTGGTTCATATCCTGCTTTGCAAGTGGAGGGCACATGTTGGATTTGAATGTAAGTTGACATAAACAAAACCATATTACAAAGGAGATGTGCCTGATATCCATGGACTAGTAGGACCTCATGGATCAGTAAACCATGTACTTTGCTATATTTGCAGGAAGTACCTGATGGATATAAAGAGTCTATTTTACAAATATTGAGCACACATACCTTTTGCACCATGGTCTTGTTTGTGTCAATTGCATTGAACTCCAATATGCACCCTCCACTTGCAAAGCAGGATATGAATTTGCCAAGCCAATGAGCCAGTCATGGAAACTCCCATATCTTATAAAAAATGAAGTACCTTCTCCCATGCCTTCAAAAAGATTTTAAAATATATATTTCCAGATATCCAGTTTTCCAGCTGACCTTTTACTTTTTTGTTGGCCAAGTATGCTTTGTGAATTGGTTTGTAGTTTGTAAGATGCTTAGATCTGTAGATAAGTGTAGTGTAAATATTAGTTGGCCTATTGTGTGTATGTAAATACTAGAAGCAATTCATGCTTTGCTTTGTGAATCTTTAAATTGCTCATTATTAATTTAGGTACTTTACAAAATCATTGTAGAAGCCAAATTCAGAATTTGATAGTAATGTTCAAATCTTTTTTGGGGAAAAATGAAATTTCAAATAACATGTACTGTATTACACTGAGACAGCTGATTAAAGCACCAGTGTGTGTGTTTGAATGGATTTTATAATCTACACAATCATGGACCTTCAGCAACAGTGGATCTATCTCCCCAGTTGCACAAGGGGTGCAGTTGAACTGCAAACAATGTAATAAAGATACACAAGGTACAGCCATAAATTGCATGCTGATCTTTTCAGGCCTGTCCCCTTCAAAGCACAAAGTGCTTTTGTGTTTTGTTTATCTGATTCCAAAGGGTAGGGGGAGGGAAATTGTGATTTGGAATAATATATATCAAAATACAGATTATATCCAGACTTGGAAACTTTTGGCCCTGCAGGTCACAGGATTTCATGTACATAGACGGCTCGATCACTTTTTGTATAGAAAAATTATATCGAAGTCCACGGCAAGCTTTTAACTTGTATTTTATAAGAGATAATTGCAAAAGAATTAATTAGGCACTCAAAAATTTGAAGGAAAAATTTGTCTATGGTATATGTAGTGTACCACTAACTTGGGCGGCCTTGTGGGATAAAAATATGCTGACGCATGGATGCATCATTGTTGATTTGTGATGACCCACTCTGTAACGTGTTTGAATCCCTAATTCATAAGTGTGTCAGAAAAAAGGGTTTCCGGTACGGAAAACTCCTGTGAGAAGGAGAGTTACACTTTGGAATATTTAAAAGGGCGTGAATCTAAAAATAAGGAGATATTCTATGCATTAAATTCCTTTCTAACTATTGGCATGTATATAATGAAATCTCCCTAAATAAGACGTAAACAGATGTTTCTGGTCATTGGAGTATTTCCTTGCGAAAAAATCGATTGCAATGGAAGAAGGAAGGGTTTTTTGAGAGTAAGGGTTGAAGGTAAATCTTTGGAAGACAAAGGACAAACGTGATGGTGAGCAGGGTGGAGGGGGAGGGAGAAGTGTCAGTGAGCAAGAGATCCATATGGTTGTGCAAGAGAGGGTTAAAAAAGCAAATTCAGTTGATGTGAGAAATGTTGGGAAATGGAATCATGCGGAGATTACAAAGATGAAGAGGTTGGCCTTAAACTTGGCAAGAGATTTGTGTGCCAAGATGTGAGAAAAGACCTGAGGATGGGGAAGGGAAGGGGGAAACAGTGGAATTGGAGGAGTTCTCTACCTGGAGGTCAGGGTAAATGTAAAATGAGGATGCGAGGCGGCGTGATGGTAGAGTAAGGGTTGGGTGGAGTGTTGTAGTTTGGGAGCTTGGGGAATGTGAGTAGTAGAGTTGCTGCACAGCGAAAGATTTCCTTGAAGATGAAATGAATGGGTATAAGCGATGTGTGAGATCGGATGATGTTGTTATGGGAGTGAGACATGGTGTTTGTTGGTGAGGCGAAGAGATGGGGATTTTGAGAAGGACAGAGAGAGAGAGAGGATGGTAAGAGCGATGTGTGGTGTGAAGATGAGGGGTTAGGAAGAAGAATGAAACTCTATGAGATGTTGGGTTTGGCAAAGTGGGGACCGGTTGGCGAAAGGCGAATGGGTATGTTGGTATGCGCTTGTGCTGAGGAGGGTGATGAGATTTTAAGAAGGGCTTTTGAGGTGGGTGGTTTGCGGAGGAGGGTGACCAAGAAGACATGGAAGAAGCAAGGTGGGTTGAGGATGGGGGAGGCACTGATGGGCAAAGTGGAGGGAGGGGGTAGGGTGATTGCTGGCCTGGTGAGGTAAATCCAGACAAAACCTGATGTAAAAACTTTGGATATTTTTACACTACTTCTATTTCAAGCAATTTTTAAGCAGCGGAGACATAATTAACAATGTATGGACATTGGAAGAACTGGCGCATTCTAGAAAGAATTCATTTTGTTTGGAATCTGCCATAGTAACCTGACAAGGTCATGATTGTATGTTAGGGGTAGCCAAATTCAATGCGTAAGTAGATAGCCCTTTATTAATTTTGTTACAATGTATATAGTCTATCTATCAATATATCTCGGATGTGACTGGATAACATTTTAAACCTGTTTTGACTTAAAGGACATGAGATTTTCTGAGGATACAAATTTCTCTGAATGTGCACTGAATATCATAGCACACTATGAGAAACTTTGCAATGTTTTAGTGGACCAACAAGAACAAAAGAACACCAAAACATAAGTTATTTGTGAGCACTTTATGACTGTAGCGATGCTTGAAGCAGATAATTATAATTCTTATTGTTTTTGCATTTTCAGCACCTGAAATATTCCACACGGTATCAGAGGAATGCAAAAAGGTTATTCATATGGTGTGGTAGACGGTGGTCATAGGATCTGTGTCTATGACATGCTTAGAGGAAGGTAAGCTTCCAAGATTAACCCAATAAGTTTCCTGTTATTAAAATAAGATGTCTTGTTACCTGCCTAGTTTCAATCGAGGCCAAAAAATAAAAAACGTTCTCCCTCATCAAATTTAAAGTCTCAGAAGTGAATCAAAAAATATTGGATGGACTCTGTTCACAATTACTTCCTAGTTCGATCAAGGGAAAAAAAAGTTTCCCCCTCATCAATTTTGAAGTCTCCGGACGTGAATCAAAAATATTTTTATGGGCCTCATGTTAACAATTACTGACGTTTGGCATTCAAAATGTGTGGTGTGTGTGTGTACATTGTACTGTCACATGCTGTGCCCTAAAGAATTTCTTTATGCGTTTTAATTCAAGGAATGCATGAGATTGTAAGAAAAAGATATAATAAGTTTAGACATTAGTAAGCTTATAAAGAGTCCTTTGAGCAGAAATTCAAAGAACTTGCCTAATTGGTATTCTTAGAAGTCCAAAGGGATACAAGGGGAAAAATGGGATTAGGTCAGACTTTTTTATTTGAATTTTTTTTTATGACTCAATTTCACTCTTCTTTTCTTGCAAATCAATGACAATTGATTATGTGCCTTAATATTTTCCCCTTAAATTGTTTCACCAAGAAGTATATTCTAGGCAATTATTAAAAAAGGAATTCAAATGTTTTGCCGATAGCCAAGGTCGATAAAAGTATATGAGATTATTATTTTGGTGTTGTCAAGAACAATAGAGTCAGCAAATGTTTAAATTTTGCAAAAAAATTGACTCTGTTCTGGTCTGGCGGCCTCGATTAACCAATGTCCTTAGAGACAGTTCGGTAGTGAGAATTGCGCCAATAAATAATATTTTTCAGTTGGTCAAATTAGTTTTATGGCCCGACAAGAGTTAGCTTTATGTTATTATAATAACGCAAAATGTATTCTATAAATTTAATAAGTTTGAGTAATGATTAGCAATAGTTTTAATTAGTTTTTTGTGTTGCCTGCCTTAAGCAGTATGTGTCGCTGCCGAGGCAGAAGACACAAAGGCAGTTATGTTTTTAAACCAGGTCTGATTCAATTAAGATAAGAAATTTTTTAATGTGAAATATAAGTCCTTCAAGTAGTTCCGTCAGATAGAATATTTGCAACAACAATGTGTTGTGTGGGCTTATGTCTATGAAACAGGGCAGGGCGGGGGCAGGGGGGTGGGTGGGTGGATGGGTGATGTTGATTTAAAAAGGGATCTGTCCATTAAAAAATACCACGCCAAGGCTCCTTGGGCTTATGATCATAGCATACGTCAAAGGGCCGGAGAGGTTTTCTTTACCTCACACACATTTTTGTATATTAAAAAATTTTCAGCAATACCAAGAAGGAAAAAAGGCCCAAGCAAAAGCAGTTGATTAGGGATTGTAGTTTTCAGGCTATAGCCTGAACTCAGACCTTCAGTTATCAAAATGTTTGCAATTTTATTTATTTTCAGCCCGGTTTTGGAGGTGTTTAGCCTAAATTCACACCCTTTCAACGCCGTTCAGGCTTTTCTTCAGACCCTCTTACATCCACGGTTGTGGGTTTGTGTATAATGCCACAAAGTCGTTTCTGTGTTCCAAAGGTTCACTTTTGCTCTTGCCCGCCCCTCGGGTCTTACCCACTCCCGGCAATCGCTCTCTAATGTGCCTGGACTTGGTCATCGGAACAGCCCCCTCTGGTTTCTCGGCCCCCCCTGCCGCCGCGGTTGGTTTTGACTCATTGTACTCCGTCAATTCTCCAGTGACCTTTGACCAGTCCGGAGCTACCTTGGCAGGCGCCCCGCACGCGCAGGATGTATGGTGACCCACTCCATTCTTCCTTGAATCCAACATTAAAGCTTGTTCCCCCCTGTTTCACCTTTTCCATACCATCGTTTGCCACAGTCACCCAGTTTATCCTTACGCGGTTCAAATGAATGAAGTCGTTGCGCTATGAATGACCTTGTGAAAATTTTGTGATTAAAGGGACGTCATTGGAAAGGGCGTTAGCATGCTTGTTGGACAATTGGGGCATTTGTGTGGGTTTGGTCCAAGTGGGTTGACTGGACACATTCAGTGCGTGATATTGATTGGGATTTGCGGTTTTGGGGCCGGGATAGGAGGGGAGGCGAACAAAAACATTAACCGCAGCAGAGGAAAGACTAACAACAAATCGAAACAAACAACACTAAAAAACAACAAACAAACAAAAAGCAGCACTCAACAAACAGCAGGCAGCAAACACAGCATAAACCAGCAGCAGAAAAAAAGAGCAGCAGCAGCAGAGCAGCAGCAGCAAACTCACGCAGCAGCAGCAGCAGCAGGCAAAGCAACAGGAATGCTAGCAGCAGCAGCAGGCAGCTGAGCAGGCACAACAACATGTGCAGCACGCAGCTCAAAACAGCAGGGCAGAATAACAACGCAGCTACAAACCAACTCAGCCATGCATCAGCAGCAAACCAACAGCAGCAGCATCACAACAAGGCTCAGGAAGCAGCAGAAGCCAAATACTCATCATAACAACATCATCATCCTTCATCCAACAACATCATCCATCATCATCCAACAAATCAATCATCAAACAAACATCATCATCATCATCTAACAAAAACATCATCATTATTCCACACAACATAATTCATTTCATCATCATATCATCATCCAACACATCATCACAACAACAACACATCATCATCATCATCATCAAACAAACAAAACCTCATCATCATCCAACAACAAAACATAAATAAATTCAAAATGTTAAGAAAACAACTTTGATTTAAGCAGAAACTTGCATGATTAATTTTACCAATTGCATGTTTTTGACACTTTAAATCACAGATCAATCATCCTAAATCGATCCATGTTTGGGGTTTTAAGACTATCTCTCTTCTCGCTCTCGTACCCTATATTCAGAACCATGCATTCAACAGGTGCATGTAAGTTTGCTCAATGTAATCCGATTCTTTTAAGATAAGACAGGTTTTTTTTTAAAAGTGAGCTAGGCATATTTAATTTTATTTAACTAGAACAGTTGTAGAAGTGATAGAACTATCACGTTTCACATGTGCTTCCCATGAATTAGGTTTAAGACACCCAAATAAAGTGTTGTATTTCTTTGTGGGAACATGAAAACATGACAGAGCGCATTGGAAAAAATGTTGTGTAAGGGGTTGCACTGATGTCAACTTAAGGCAGTTTCAGATTGCGCAATTTTGAAAGATCTGTGTTTGACATTCTCATTGAAGTGTTTTACAGTGATGAATATAAGAGTAAATCCAGATTTTGGATTGCTTAATCTAAAATTCAGTTGGCAATAGTTACGCTTAGGGTATGATTCAGCTTATATTCTAAATTATTAAAAATGTCTTCAATCGTATTCTGTTAGCATTTGATTCTATCTCAGGTAATTAAAAATATAAAAAACAAACTTCTCAGGAATTTTATAATCTATATTTTTTAATAGTGGTTTTGTTCTGGTAATATAGATATTTACAGGATTTTTTTGTGGCCTGCCCTAAGGCAGGAAGACACATAGGATCACATTTGTCCCAACAACTTTTTTCAGGATATACTAATCTATATTCTTGCAATATGGTTTATGTTAATATAGATATTTACAGAATTTTTGTGTGCTGCCTGAGCAGAGGACACATAAGGATGACTTGTCAATGTGGTGTTGAGGTCTATTGATTTTGTCTGTTGGTGTTGTGCAAACAGGGTTTTAAAATGTGACGTAATATCCAAACTTTGATGATGTAAACCATTCTCAGTTTTGAGGACGTCACAAGTGTGGGAAATATCGGTCCAAACATGATAATGGAAAAACTTGTATGATTGACGCCCACAATTAATCTGGTTACGCTATGAGTTTTAAAATAATTGGGCCGACTGCGTCTCGCCCAATATTTTTGCACATCATAGCTAGACGATTAATTGGGCTTAATAGATCCAATTGTATATCAAACTTGGGGCAAGGTCCTGCAATATGCCATCCACTATTTGTTGTGAGTGTCAAATTCACATACTGGAGGTCAAAGTCAAGTGAGGTCAAGGTTGTTAAATAGGCTGTGAAAAGTAAAAATTGACCTCATTTGAAAAGTTGAAGTTCAATTGGAACCAAACTTGAGTCATAGGTGCAACATGTTATCCCTCATTTGTTGATGAGGTAAAAGGTCATATACCAAGGTCAAAGATCATGTGAGGTCAAGTTGTAAACTAGGCTGAAAATGTAAAATTGACCTCATTTGACAAGTTGAAGTTCAATTAGAATCAAACTTGGTTTATGGAGTTTACATGCAAACCCTCATTTGTTTATGAGGTCAAAGGTCACATATCAAGGTCAAAGGTCATGTTAGGCCTATCATTCACAAACACATATACCAAGGTCAAAGATCATGTGAGGTCAAGTTGTAAACTAGGCTGAAAATGTAAAATTGACCTCATTTGACAAGTTGAAGTTCAATTAGAATCAAACTTGGTTTATGGAGTTTACATGCAAACCCTCATTTGTTTATGAGGTCAAAGGTCACATATCAAGGTCAAAGGTCATGTTAGGCCTATCATTCACAAACAGCGATGGCAGGCGACACAAGCGGTCCGAGGACCGATGTATTTTTAAAGAAAACGTTTGAGGAATTTGATAATTTTCCGTGTTCCTTGAAGATGAATTGACAGATAAGGTGGGGGATTGTACAAGTCTTTAGTACGTTCTTTAGTACAAGCAGTGGCAGTAGGGTTTCTCCCAACGACTTATATAAGATAGACCATTCTCCACAAACGGCGTAACCAAAATCGAGGTGCCCAAAAGTATTATAATGAGCATATGCACTTCATTAGCATAGTTTTGGGCACCACCATATTTGGTTTACGTATCGTCGTATTTGAAAAGTCCTTATGCATATTTATGAGACATGTGAGTATTTTACGTTCGCCGCACTTGGCGAGTGAAAACAACAATAACAACTGATGCCACATGCTATCACTCGGACTCAAATATCTCTTTTCCTAAGCAAAATTAACAGGGGTCATCAGGAGACTTTTTGTGCATTAGGATTGCAGGAATCTTTTTAGATGCATGGTCTCTTTCATCGATTGGTTTTCGCATAATTATTGCAGAAAAATCGGCAGATCAGGCAATGGAACACTGGGGAAATGCAACACTGATAACATAACGCGTGATGCACCGATTTATAGGTGCGTGTGCTTGTGCAGTAACAGCGACGACGCGCGGCTGGTTGCGCAACAAGAAGGATGGCGCGCGAGGTGTGAGAGAAATTGGTTACGTTGCTGGCCTATTCAATAACACGAGCGTTTCCCCTCTTGGTTTATATTCTAGCTCTATGGTTTCTCCCCATCAGTACCCTTGCCCCTCTTTTGCACACACACTCTCTCTCTCCAAATGAGAAAGATACTTGCCTTTCATGCTATAGGCATAACACCTCATTTAAACTTTCCCCATGCCCCCCCCCAATTTGAAAAGTCTGGTGTTGCCAGTGAGTACAAGCAATAGTCTGACAGGTTTCTCGAGTCTCATCTACTTGTATTGCCTTGCTTCCCGAAACCTAGTTGTTATTGGGAAATTTGCAAACACATCCCTTGGAATCAATCTTTAAGGGAAGGTAAGCGAGTGGAGACTAGCAACGCTAGCAAGACGTAATGAGGTCAAGTTACCACATAAAGGAGGAATAACAAGCAGACCATTGTGGCGTAACAAGATGTCATGCTGTCTTGCCCCATATTCCCATGTTGTGATGCAGGGTAGTCAACTAGCAGCGAGTACTTGGACTGCTTTTCTCGAAGGGAGTCTAATTTTAAACCCAGGTTTAAGCCATTTTAAAAGCAATAGCCAACAGAAGTTTGCTTGTGACATAAATGGTAGCAATTTCAATATTAAATTATCAAGATTTGATGCTAAATTATTACCCTGAACATTTTGTGTTAGGTAACACTTCCTCTCCCTCAGTTGAATATGAAACTGCAATAGGACATTTCATCAAAATATTGCAATAGCCCTTTCACAAATTCATAATTCCTTTTATTTTTTTTTACAGAGGCCGTATGACATTCATTCCAACTCATCAGTAAGTGATATAAAGCATTTGTACACAAATACACATCCGCACTATCCCTCATCATGGAGTCCTGCCATGACAGACGTCATAAAACAGGTAAGACATAAACACAACATAAAGAAATTTATCTTTATCCATGCAAACTAGTAAAGGAAAACAAAATTTGGTCATAGTCCACCTATAAGTAAGGAATCAGGCAAGACACAGGGATTACTTAGTCCATTGTTGTCAGTCTGTTGATGAAGTTGTTGTCTGTTATTGTCTTTTGTGAAAAGGGGTTAACATTTGCATGTAATATCTGCATACTTCAATGGATTTCAACCAAACTTGAGTCAAAGGTGCAATATGGGATACCTCATTTGTTGATATAAGGTCAAAGGTCTTGTGAGGTCAAGTTGTAAGATAGACTGAAAATGTAAAATTGACCTCATTTGAAAAGTTGAAGTTCAATTGGAACCAAAAATTGGTTTATGGATATTATGCAGAAAAAATTCTTCATTGTTTATGAGTCAAAGGTCACATATCAAGGTCAAAGGTTGTATGACAAGCAGTTGCATACTGATTGCTGGAGTGGAAGGGCAGTTGCTCCCTGGCTCAAAATTTCGGGTCGCAGTTGATCCTCAGTTCAAAATATGGGGTCAGAATGAAGGATTGTGACAAATTTTGGTCTAAAATTTGGCTAAATTAATGTAAATACTCATTTTCATGCTTTTCACCTGTAAATGGTCTTTTTAGAACCTGTTGGAAATGATTACTGGGACAGTTTTGTGAATTCTGGTCCCTCTAGAAATCACTTAATTCCTTATTCCCGTGTCCATCTTGCTTGTTTTCCAATTTCAGTTAATAGCCATAGATCCAGAGCAGAGAATATCTTCACTAGATGAGCTGGCTAAACACTCCTTTGTTGATGATGTCGACTGGGACGCTGTCTTACAAATGAAAAGCAAGCCATCATTTGTTCCTCCAGTAAGTCAACCATTTTGTAGGACTTAAAGGCTGACTCAGAGATTTCCCAATGAGGGCACACTCAATTTTTAAACAAATCATGTTTTTTGCATACACACAATGCTTGTCCATATACTAATCATTGTGTGAAATAACTAAGCTCAAATCGAAGTCGTTCATATAGAAATTCACAACTTTGTTATCAAATTCCAGATCCGAAATTTTTGTTATACGTGGTATCCTATGGCATTGTTGTACTGTGCATAAATCCTTACTGCATTAAAACTGAAAAACTGATTCATCTCTAACTTTGGAATTAAGCATTATAGGTGACTATCTTTAGTTCTAGATGACTATTTTTGATTACTACAAAAAAAAATATTTTGAAATCTCGCGTCGGCCTTTAAAGCTGATTTTCTTTTTCAGAATTGGGAATCATCACTCAGTGAATGTTGTTTGACCACCCTGCTGATATTCTTAATGATGCTTGCTGGATAGAGCAGCGATATATTGATCAACAGTCACTTGAGCCAAAAACGTCAAACGTGTATTTGCAGTGATTCCATAAACTTGACTTTGAGTAAATTTGACTTTGATTGAAGGTACTTACAAGCACCTTAAGGTACTCGCGAAGGCACCCTTGAAGGTACTCGCGAGCACCGTGAAGGTACTCGGCGAGCACCCGTGAAGGTCAATTTTTCACCACCTGGCCTGTCGGGATTTATGAGCAATTTAGGGGGAGCCGTTGTAGCTTTTTAAACATTTTCTATTGTCTAGCTAGGTTTAATCACCGACAGAGCTAGCGCAGGGAATTATAGATGTCGTGATGCTCTATGTGTAATTGTTCACAATGTTATGACGCTCTCGTAGCGTCTAAGGTCGAAATACCTTCAAACACAAATAAATGAGCCTGTGCACAAAATGATATCTAAAATTATATATAATAACCAGTTTTAATGTGTTACTTGATTTGGTCAGGATTTGGTCTGTCCAAAACAAACTGTACATAAAATTACACTCAATATTTAAGATTACAGTATACTTTTTGTCCTAAGAATGTCCATATGTCCACAAGAAGCAGTTGCAGTCAACGATGATATGTCTCACAGCGAAGACTCCAAAATGACAGCGCAAAAGTTCATAAAAAATCCTCAGGTATTATATTCCCCGGGAATCTTCTCAGTCCTGAGGGTAATCTTGTCCAGCAGTTGTTGCAACCGACAAGGTGAAATTAAGTCCCTGACGAGAATAAATCCACAGTATATCAGTCCAAGATAACACCACGATCTATGTCAACAATTTGGAATCCTATTTTGATTCCGAACACTTTCGGCTCAAAGACGACAGTAGAATAATTACAGCATCTGCTCACATGGCATTGAAAATATTAATAAATCCTGGCCACTTGTGTGTGAAGCATAACATCTACCATTATTGTAGATAAAACTAGCTATCCATACTGTAATAGCTGATTGCAACTGCTTACCGCTAACATTTAATAAGCAGAAGTTTAAAAGTTTATTTAAAAAAAAATCCCAGTATAAAAATAGACATTACATCATTCTTATGCATCAAATGACCTTGCACCATCAAATCAGATTTCACATCTAAATGACATCACTCATATACTATAAACTTTGTGGGGAATTCCAGATCTTTGCAATGTTTTGATTTGTTTAAAGCATAAACAAGCTGAGTCAGTTACTAATTTTAGCATTCTTGGGGAATCCCCCACTTCCCCTATGGTCCAATCTAAACAGGTGCACTTAGCAAAAACAAACTAGGGTATTCCCCTTTCTCTCTTTTATAGTAAAACAACAATACTTGTCCTGTGAGAAATCTTTCTCAAAAAAATTGAGAAAATAATATTTTTTAAAAGTTTAATCAGACCAAAATGGAGGCTATATAACAAACCAATATGTGATATCAATAGAATTAGATATGTTGAGTCCTTATGTAATTGCAGACAGGTGTGTCATATCACAGCTTAACTTTGTCTGTACGAGTTGCAATTGAAAAAAAGAGAGAGTGAGTTACCTGTCGTTGTGTGAGCTTGGGTGAGTTTACCATTGCTTGGACAGAAAAAGAAGGTTTGATGTGAAAAGGTTACTTTGCTGCCTAACCACGGGTAAATCCAGACCGAGCAGTTGTTAAAAATGACCTTGTGCATCTATCAATAACCTTGAAGACAACTTCAGGAGTACTCTACACAAGAGGTACTTCTAACAAATCATAGTTACCATGCAGACTTGGACTTGTATCAGTACAATGTTAACTTCCATCCTATTGCATCTATGTCCTTCTATCTACCTTTGGTCATATGGATTACCAAATCAATAAACATACGCAATATAGTCAATATATTAGAAATGAAAACTCTGTCTAAACAACATCAAAACTGTCTTATACCCTGTTCAGTTAAGGTGAAACATGAACCCAGTCTTTTGCCACTCTACAGATTTTGTAAGGGGAGAGGCTACAAGCGGTGCTAAAATACACTATGCTAATATAGTGTATTTACTCTATGGTTGTATCATGACCTTGGCATTACCTAGTGTTATCTCATGTACTTTATCAAAGGTCAGGTTTCATTCCTATAGTGAATCACACTATAATATCAACACCTTGCACTTCACACATGGGAATGATAAAACAAACCGCAGCAGTCATTGCACAGTCAGAGTTCCACAAGTGCTCATTACTCCACACCTAGCATTTATATTGCAAGGAAGCCTTCATTCATTGACTCCGGGCTGTCTCTGATTACCCTCGCCATTACCCAATTTCATCTTCAATTTCAAATGTTTCTGGCGACATAACCAAATTCAGACAGCAACATTGTACAACTTTTCAAGCATGCATGTGCTGATTAGAATATAGGGCAAGTTCAAGTTAACATCCAATTCATGGGAGTGTTGTGAAAATGGAGCTTTTTGTTTTGGATTTAAGGGATGTTTATCAAGATATGTGTCAGTGGGATGGTAGCAGGCAAATTCAAAAAAAAGTAACAAGTTTCAAGTTGATATACTATTGTCAAGATCATCGCAAGATTTTGGTTTGAAAAATTGGCAGTATCGAATAACATACCGTACACACAAGATCTAGAAAAACATCAACATAGAAACGCATAGAAATTTGATTGTACAGTATAGAATTGCAAATTAGGGGATAGAAGGAGATTAATAGGTCTGATTCACAGAGTACATCCCTGGAGGAGGGCTTAATTAGAAATCTGTGTGTACTTGGTAAACAGTGTGCTATGCTCACGACCATAATATTTATATCCCTTGCTTTTCTGAAATATTACAATGACAGTTTTCTGTAACAAGAAATAATTGGCTACGTAATATCAATAATACATATATTAGTGAGGAATGTAGAAGCTTTGTCTGATTGTTTATTCCAACACAGCCTGAATTCATCTTTCAATCAAGATTTAGAATGCTTGTGTTTTTTTTTCGATGAAGTAAATGGTCTATATGTCTGGGGGGGTGGGAAAGCAAAAAAATTGCAATAAAAATTGGGTCCCTGATTATCATTTAGCATGGCCTTACAATTAAGTGTTTTACATCCAGCAAATGAAATCAAAGGCATTGTTGAGGCTTGGGATTTCATTAAGGAATACTTCAAAAACTGAAAATCATAGTATGAATTTAAAGGATCATGTACAGATAAGACATGTTACTCTTCAAGAGTGATTGTAGAATTTAAAGATTCATCATTCTATTCAGTGGGGTGGGTAATCATGTTATTAAGAAATTCATTGGTTTAGGTCAAAGCCCGCCATCACTGGGTAAGAGAGGGGATAGTGCGTTGCAGCCATACGTCGGTGTAGTCGAATATATGGACACGCGAGACACGCTCAAACAACGCGTTTATACGCGTCGTGCATGTCACGATGGTATGCAAATGCAATTTACGCAGCGTGACAATACCCGCCCGCACGACTTTGGTTCCTTGGATTAAAAACATGTGTTTTCAAGAGGGTGCAATTATTTAAAAATGAATAAAAAGAATGATGTAAGAATATTGTTTACAAATGTTATGTCGATAAAAAGCACAAACTACACAATTCTAAATAAAATGAGAATAAAAGATGAGAGTTTTGTTTTGGCCAATCTTAGGATGGTGTCATAAGGATGGGCATCCAATATTTTAAGTGGTGGGCGCCGCGCATCCACCATCTCTCTAATAACATTACATTATACCCTTTGCACCTAATCTCTATATTCTGCTGTAGTTAACAGAATAAAGCACATAATGGAGTAGGTGTGAAGGGTATATGTAATTATGCCAAATATTCAAACATTACTAAAATTAACCCATACTAGAATTGCTTCTACTTCTTCGAAAGCAATTGTATACAATCAAAAACATTGTGTGATCATTGCTTCCACTTCTTTGAAAGCAATGTATACAAGTTAATTGTGTGTGAAACATTGCTTCCAACTTCTTTGGGAAGCAATGTATACAACTACATGGTGGAAACATTACTTCCACTTTTTAAGCAATGTATAAATTAATTGTGTGAACGTTGCTTACATCTTTTTGAAAGCAATGTATACAAATTACATTGCATGAAATTGTTCAACTCTTTGAAAGCATTATTACAAATTACTGTGTGAACATTGCTTCCACTTTTTGAAAGCATGTATAACCAAATTATATTGGTGAACATGCTTCCACTTTTAGAAACAATGTAGACAAATCACATGTGTGAAACATTGCTTCCACTTCTTTAAAAACGATATGTATACAAATTACATTTTGCAGATTGCCTTCCACCTTCTTTGAAAGCAATTGTATACAAATTACATTGTGTGAACATTGCTTCCACTTCTTGAAAGCAGTGATAAATTACATTATGGAACATTGTCTTTCCATTCTTTGACAGCAATGTATACAATTCAATTGTGTGAACATTGCTTCCACTTAATTGGAAGCAGTGTATACAAATTACCATTGGGTGAGCATGGCTTCCACTTCTTTGAAAAAATGTATACAGTTAAATTGTGTGACATTGGTTTCCACTTACAGGTGTGAAACATTGCTTCCACTTCTTGAAAACCATGTATCAAAGTAAATTGTTGAATTGCTTCTACTTCTTTGAAAGAATGTATACAAGTACATTGTGTGAACATTGCTTCCACTTTTGAAGCAATGTTACAAATTACAATTGTCTGAACATTGCTTCCACTCTTGAAAGCAATGGGGTTTATACAAATTACAGTGTTGGAACATGCTTCTAATTTTTGAAAGCAATGTATACAAATACTTGTTGTGAACATGCTTCCACTTATTTGAAAGCATTGTATACAAATTACATTCTGTGAACATTCATTGTGCAACTGAATTACAGCATGGGAGAAATGCATGCAGTGAAATTGTTATTAGTAAAATCAGAAAGTCTGTACATTGTAAAACTGCAGATCTTCAAAGTGGAAAGAAATTAGATTGTAAGGGTTCATTTCAGTATGTTTGGATATTTGTGGGCCACCAGCATAGCTTGCAGGACCACTTTGCTTTTCGTTGTGCATATGTGCGTGTCTCTAAAAGTTAATTTTTCAATATGCAGCGGCCTACGCTTATATTCCTTTGAATAAAGTGAGCATGAAAGCCGAGAACCTAGTTTTCTTTGCTCTTAATATAATCATTATGGTCCATTTCAGGGAGTTTCTGTAACCTGACCCATCTGACACACTTATGAATTCAGAAACCTTAATGGAATAAACATGTGCTTTATTCCGTAATGGTTTCCGAATTCATAAGTGTGTCAGGAAAAAAGTGTGTCCGATGAGTCTGGTTTCAGAAACTCCCTCCATTTCAGCAGGTGTGAAAGACTGCAAAAAAGTCTTAAAAAACATTTGAAAGAACAGAAATGACAGAACAAAAGAAATGACAGCAACCAACAGACATGGCAGACATGGTGACAGAAACAACATGAATGCCAAAAACAATGTAAAAGCAAGAAACGACAGAACAGAAATGGTAGGGAAAATCAAATGGTAGAAACAATAATAATAGCAGAAATTTAAATAGCGCCTTATGCTATTGGCCTCTAAGCGCTTTCACAAATGGCCGCTGATCACTGTGGCCCAACCATACCATAAACCATTTAGCATCATTTCAAGGGATGCAGCAGATCGGGATCAGCGCTTTCCCTTATCAGCAAACATACATTGAGATAGGCCTAACCATCGCAGCCGGACCAGCTTCCCAAATATCGCATGGGTAACCAAGCAGTTAATTTCCTGTCCAGAAAAATTACAAGATAGCTGAATCTCACAGGGCTCGAACGCATGCCTATACGCTTGGATGAGCACAATACACTGGAGTCGAGCGCTTACCTGATTGAGCTATCTTGTCCGCAGACCCAACAGAAATGACTGAAAATAGATATTCTTCAAATAGGCCACCCTTCATGAATTAAAGGGGGATGACCCGATTTCATTATATGAGGATTTCATCTTGATTGGATGACCTTGACCTCAAAAGCCCATCTATAAATTTCAATCCGATATTTCAATCCGCGCTTTGATGTGAGAGCTAAAAACATGATTTTGTAAGCCCCATAGACTACTATGTAAAATTAATATTGGTCGACCAAAATGGGGCACATTTATGCTCATAACATCCAAACCAAAACCCTTTTAGCCCTAGATCACAGGGTGAATGAGAAAAATAGTAGTCTTCTTCCAATACCAAAATATTTACCACTTGGGTAAATAGGGTTCTGGGAACGAGGCTGTTAGCGATCGGACCATGGACCTTTTAATGTTATTATGCACACTGAATTATGAGAACTCTGTAAAAAAATTGCAAGTGGACTACCTAAGCTGAAAATTTTCCCCAAAAGTTTTTTTTTTAATCTTCATTTTTAATCATTCATGTTTGATTAATATTTTGGTTAATAGATGTCAAGTGTTGTCTCTCTACCCGTTTCTCAGTTTCTGCTTGTGAACCATAATTATTCAACATGTGTTCTTGGCCATTTACTGGGTATTTAGGGTTGCTTTAAAATCGCAGCATAGACCATGAGGTCGATGATTCCTATTAAAAAGGAAAAAAAGACTTTGGATGTCATATGATATCCAGAAAATGAGGAACTCTAAATTACGTCTGGCAGGCAGCTACACATGTACCAGTATCATATATAATATATAGAAGTATACACATAAAAGTGTCATCAAGCCAGACATATGTGTTAACAACCCCTTCAGAAACCAATATAATAATTGACTTTGACATAGACATTCTTTTTGTGTCGCCTGCCTTAAGGCAGAAAGACACATAGGGATCACTTGTCCACTGTAGTCTGTTGTTGATGTCTGTTGTGAAAAAGGGTTAACATTTGCCTGAATATCCACATACTTTGATGGATTTAAACCAAATTTGGGTCACAGGTGCAACATGACATCCCCCATTTGTTGATGAGGTCAAAGGTCACATACCACGGTCAAAGGTCACATACCAAGGTCAAAGGTCATGTGAGGTCAAGTTGTAAAATAGGCTGAAAATGTAAAATTAACCTCATTTGAAAAGTTAAAGTTCAATTGGAACCAAACTTGAGTCATAGGTGCAACATGTGATCCCTCATTTGTTAATGAGGTCAAAGGTCACATACCACGGTCAAAGGTCACATACCAAGGTCAAAGGTCATGTGAGGTCAAGTTGTAAAATAGGCTGAAAATGTAAAATTAACCTCATTTGAAAAGTTGAAGTTCAATTGGAACTAAACTTGGTTTATGGAGTTTACATGCAATCCCTCATTTGTTTATGAGGTCAAAGGTCACATATCAAAGTCAAAGGTCATGTAAGGCCTATCATTCACAAACCGCGACGGCAGGCGACACAAGCGGTCCGAGGACCGATGTATTTTTTTTACATTTTAGTGATGTTGAATGCTGATTAATTATGGGCAGGTTACAATAAGTCTGCATTGGTTGCAAAGGAAACAGACAAGATAAACACCAGCCTAGATTCAGCCGATTACAGTCTCTCTCTCTCTTAGCATACCATGCAATGTTCTGCTTCATTCCACCCACCAAGTCCGGGGAACGAGACTACAACTGAACTTGATACATAACTTCTTTATAAAGTGCCATGATTATATCTCATAATAATAGCAATCCTCAACTTTGTTTTGCTGGTTTTTATATATCTTTTGTTCCTTTTTTTCATTTCTGTCATTTATACTTGCCTTTTGATTTCGGACTACTTTAGAGTGTGGGGAGTTGGGTTTTAACATGCTGCAAGCAACTGTAATTGTTAAGAGATAACTTTTTTTTAAAAATCAATATCATATAATTTTTTATGTCAAGGCTATTCTACGCATTAGCAGCAGTTAACTAATTAGTAATGCTGACGAAATGGTGCCAAGATAGTGATCAACCTCCCTTTTGAAGCTCTGCAAGTCCTGGTTTGATGCTACATGAGCAGGAAGGGCGTTCCATAAGCCTGCAGAGAATGGGAGAAATGATCTTCTATGGGAGGCCAAGTTGGACCTTGGGATTTTCACAGCAGGGTCATGAAAAATGCATTCAAATGAGCCCAACAAGCCCAGTCTTAGGTCAGTGTTGTTTTTTTTTTTTTTGAGATGACTTCCCACACCCCATTTACGTGTGGTCTTGGCACACAGCGCCCGCCATTGTTGAATCACGGTCAGAAAGTAATTTGAGCCACCGCGACCTTGGCAAATCTTCACTGCACTAGGGAGTTATCAACGGCATCATAATCGGCTGAGTGTGGGAAACTCCACGTACACACAGTGTCAGAAAGCGTTGATTCGGATTTTTGGTACATTGCAGTACACTGGAGATTGCGCAAAATACTTGGCCTATCGTAACGATTTACGCACCAAAATATTCCTAACTAAATTGTCTAGTTAGGTGACTAGTTTATAATATAGGTTTATTTTTGAAAAAAGACGAAAAACGTGAAAAAAGATACATACAAGCATTTTTCTTACCTTATCAGCTGGCTCAATTATCGATTGCTGCTGTCAAGTCATGCCACACTCCAGGCACTCAAAAACTAGTGAGCTAAGGGGTCTTTTTTGTGAGGAACCCGTTTCTAACATCAGATCGACCACCTGATTCGTCGATTTCGCGATATCCAGGGTACCGCGAAACCGTTTTTTTTTCATTCCTTGTTCAAGCCAATCGCAGAGCCTTTAACACAGCGTTTGGCTGCCGGGGAGTCCCATGACGTAGTGCATGTCTAAGAATAGCCGGCCAATTAGCGATGCGGATACGGAATCGGCGGCGCTGTGTCCGAGCAGTACAGATGCTATGGGAGCATAAATGGTGTGCCCAAATGACCCTGATGTGGGAAGCCATCATAGAAACCACTGACATATTTTTTATAGCTGCACAAAATATACAAGGGTTAAAAGGGTTAATTGCACCATTCTGTGAAGTCGACTTTAGGAGAAAGGTCTAAATGGTAGAATGCAACCTAAAAATTACAATATAGAAATTTGCCTGAAGCTTTCAGGATTTGCTATTTTTTTAAACGAAATGTAGCCATTTCTCCATTGCGAGGTTTCCAGACATGGTTCTTAGGTGAAGTCTTGCTGTAATAGACCTATATGACATGTTTTATATTAGTCTTCTTATTATTTATGAGTGTGTCTGGGACAAGAAATATTTCATCATGCATAATTACTATGATACCCCAGTTGTTTGTTTCATGAGCAGAAGTGATCATTTCAAGTTTCTTTCTCATTTAAAGCGTTACATTACCACATTTATTATGACATATGTCTCCAGTTCTTCTTGATTTTGAGATTTTAGCGTGGTTGGATTTTGTCGCATGAAAGCAAGAAGGTTGTAAGCACAATAGCTGCCTTGTGATAGATCTGTGTGCTGCCGTGTATTAGGATGACCCTCATTTTGTCTTTCTTTTTTTTTTTTTTTTTTTTAGTAAATAACATTTAATGCTTCTCCACACTTTGTCTGTAAATGCTATGAACTGTGACCGACACATACAATATACTCACCCGTGAAGATATTTATGATTTCTTCACTAATTTCAACTTCGTTCAACAGTTTGCTGACGGTCTCACTTAATTCGTCCACCATGTTGTTCAAAAATAATCACACGATTTGCGGCGTTTCTGATTGGCTATTAGTTCACTCCGGAAAAGAGTGAGCATTTTCTCACTCTTTTAGAGTTAAAACCCGGTCGATAAGAGTTCAGAGTGGGCTTCACTCCGAAGAAGAGTGGCATTTTGAGCCACTCGGTAAGAGAGTGACCTCTGTTTACCGCGAGTGAAGGTGTCGGGTTGCATTTTCTCGCTCTTTTAGAGCTAAAAGCCACTCGATTAGAGTTAATTTAAAATAACTTGAAATTCAGAGTGATTTTTCACTCTTTCATTTTAAGAGAGCATGATTTGCTATTTTTTTAAACGAAATGTAGCCATTTCTCCATTGCAAGATTTCCAGACATGGTTCGTGGGTGAAGAATTTGTTTTCAACAGAGTCTTGCTGTGTGATATAGAGCTATATGACATGTTTTATATTAGTCTTTTAATTATTTATGTCTGGGACAAGATATTTTCTCATCATGCATAATTACTATGATGCCCCAGTTGTATGATTGTTTCATGAGCAGAAGTGATCATTTTAAGTTTCTTTCTCATTTAAAGCTTTAATTACCACATTTATTATGACATATGTCTCCAGTTCTTCTTGATTTTGAGATTTTGGTCTGGTTGGATTTTGTCGCATGAAAGCAAGAAGGTTGTAAGCACAATAGCTGCCTTGTGATAGATCTGTGTGCTGCCGTGTATTAGGATGACCCTCATTTTGTCTTTCCTTGAGTCAGTGGCTCTTGAAATAGTTCTTCCGGCAACTGTGTTGCCTGAAGAACCATTTCAAGAGCCACTGACCAAAGACTTTGCATGATAGTATGATTGATGGGAATTTCTAACAAATGGCAGCTATTGCACTTGCATTCACACAAGGATTCGTTTTTATTGACCTATAATTCTGCAATATGGTTTGGCTGTAGAGAATCTATGAGTCTCCAAACTAATTTTTATGATCGAAACCGCAGATTCCGGATTTAATTGGCCTGGGCGTACAAGTACAAGTTGATTTTTCATTGAGCTCTTTGTAAATTTTTCTGGCTTATTAGAAATTTATGACCCTTTTGAGGCATAAGCTTTTCTTTATCGCATTTCTCTATAGTCAGGTGGCAATGCTTTAAGGAAGAACATGATTTTGTTCAGGCATTAAAGGTTCCTTTGCATTAACATGAACAATATCTGCCTCTTCTATTGCAAACAATTACAAAGGGCTTTCACTTGTCTCCACCATTATCAATCTCGCTTATGAATAATATATTCTGAATTCATACTCCTATTCAAGTCATTCAGTCATATTTTGACATGTTCAAAGCATCGCGACACCATGACTTCTCGGCAGCACTTTCCGAACACAGGGAACACAATGCAGTCACTTGGTGTATGGTGTGCGTCTGAATTGCCTTTGTAGTCGTATGTGAATGAATGAATTTGCCGAATGTTACTCTCGAGTGCATTGATGAACTATTGTACAAATAGGTTTTCCTTCTGGGATCTTGCATGGAATGTGTGATTTTACTCCCTTTCCTCTCTGCTGTCTGAATGCCGCCAACCAAGGTTTCCCTGTCTTCTTTGTATATGTTAAGAAACAGTTATCTTTAATCGTAAAGGGCATCTGGCGCTTATTGGATATTTGTGGTCTCTTGCGATCTCTTGATTATATCTCCCCGTCCCTATATTAGAAATACTCTTGTGTAGGATAGGTAGATTGTGTAAACACTAGAGGTTGCATTGAACTTATTAACAAGTAGTGCAAATATTTGTATTTTATCATTGGGAAACAATTAAAATTACAATAAGAAATATTTTAGAAGTGAAAAAAAAATGGTTCAAGTTTTGAGTTTAAATCAGAGCAGATAGTCATTTTAAGTTACAATCTGTACACTTTTTAAATTCTTAACATATTTACACATACTAAGAAAGAAAGCAAGCTTTTTTTTTTTTTTTTTTTTAACCGCAGATTCCGGATTTAATTGGCCTGGGCGTACAAGTACAAGTTGATTTTTCATTGAGCTCTTTGTAAATTTTTCTGGCTTATTAGAAATTTATGACCCTTTTGAGGCATAAGCTTTTCTTTTGTCGCATTTCTCTATAAATCGGGTGCCAATGCTTTAAGGGCCTATTTTTTCAGGCTTTGAAGGTTCCTTTGCAATAACGCACACCATATCTGTCTCATCCATTGCAAACAATTACAAAGGGCTTTCACTTGTCTCCACCATTATCAATCTCGCTCATGAATAATATATTATGAATTCTTACTCCTATTCAAATCATTCAGTCATATTTTGACACGTTCAAAGCATCGCAACACCATGACTTCTCGGCAGCACTTTCCGACTCATGCACACATGCACTGTGAACACAGCGAACACAATGCAGCAACTTAGTGTACGGTGTGCATCTGAATTGCCTTTGTAGTCTTATGTGAGTGAATGAATTTACCGAATGTTACTCTCGAGTGCATTGATGAACTATTGTACAAATAGGTTTTTCCCTCTGGGATCTCGCATGGAATGTGTGATTTTGCTCCCTTTCCTCTCTGCTGTATGAATTCCGCCAACCAAGGTTTCCCCGTCTTCTTTGTAGATGTTAAGAAGCAGTTGTCTTTAATCGTAAAGGGCATCTGGTGCTTATTGGATATTTGTGGTCTCTTGCGACGTCTTGATTATATCTCCCCGTCCTTATATTGCATTGAACTCCAGGGGTTGTGATCACTTGGCATTTTGTTACTGGTGTAAGTAAATTACAAATACTCTTGTGTAGAGTAGGTAGATTGTGTAAACACTAGAGGTTGCATTGAACTTATTAACAAGTAGTGCAATTATTTGTATTTTATCATTGGGAAACAATTAAAATTACATTAAGAAATATTTTAGAAGTGAAAAAAATGGTTCAAGTTTTGAGTTTAAATCAGAGCAGATAGTCATTTTAAGTTACAACCTGTACACTTCTAAATTCTTAACATATTTACACATACTAAAGCAAGCAAGCATCCATCCATCCATCCATCCAACCAACCAACCAACCAACCAACCACCCACCCACCCCAACCCAACAACCCATCCACCAAATCACCCACAAATCAATCCATCCATCCACCCAAACACTTCTGGGTCCCTAGGCTTAGTGGGTCTGGGCACTCTGCTTCAAATCGGTGTGTGGACAGTATGTTTAAGAGATGTAACAAGACAAGTTTTATAGTAAATAGCAAATTTGAAAAACAAATACCTTGCAACCACATGTGAGCATGAACTGTGCACAGAACACATTTTATTACCTAAGTAATGGATGATCAGAAATATATGATTTTGTTAAACATGATTTTTTTTTGTAAATGATACAAGTTGAGTTGAATAGTAGAAGCAAGAAAAGTCATGAATGTAGCCCTCTTCAAGCAACTACCATCTTCTTCAGACTTGAGCATCTTTTCTCCTTTTCCCTGATCTTGGCTGCCAATCTGTGACTCTCTCTGTCCATCTATTGTCTTGCATTCTTGACACATGCTCTGCCCATCTCCATTTTGCTTCTTTTATTTTCTCTAGTATGTCTTTGGTTTTGCTTCTGATGTTGGTATTTCTGATTTTATCTCTTAAGAAAAGTCTTATTTGAGATGTAAATTTATCATATTTGGTACTTGTGACATGCATACACTCACTGTTGTGGGACCCGAATGAGTTGAAATTTTTTAAGAGCAATTCTGAAAATGTCAGAATGATGTTTAAAATCAGAGAATGGATGCAAGAAATAACAAGAAAATTTGCATAATTTTGTACAAGCTTTTAACAAACAGTTTTGTATTGTATTAATCCTAAAAAACTGATATAAAACGAAAGTTGTTTTGGGTTTTTAAGCATTTCTCAGAAGCTTGCAGATGTAGCTGCATGTGTGAAATCTATTCCAACAGCTATGCTACTCAGTCACATTTTAGGGGGATTGAAGAAATGGCTTTTGGGTCCTGCTGGGAAAAATGTTAACATTAAAGGTCCCATGAAATGCAAATAGAATTGATGGGATTTGTGTCAAGTCTACAAGGAGGGACCAGAAAGAATTCAAAATTTGGGTTGGTGAAGACATCATTTGTGGTACCATTAATTTATCAGAGAGTAATAGAAAATTCCAGGTGACTGGTGTGAATCTATTCATGACACTGACTGATAATCAATAGTTTCACAAATGATGTCACTGGTAGTGTATTTTTTTTTTTTTTTTTTTTTTGGACAGTATGTTTAAGAGATGTAACAAGGCAAGTTTTATAGTAAAAAGCAAATATGAAAAACAAATGAGGTATTCAAGTTTGACCTTGCAACCCCATCTGAGATTGAACTGTGCACGGAACATATTTTGTTACCTAAATAATGGATGATTAAAAATATAGGATTTTGTTGTACATGATTTTTTTTGTAAATGATAAAGTTGATTTGAATAGTAAAAGCAAGAAAAGCTTTATTTGAGATGTAAATTTATCATATTTGGTACTTGTGACATGTATATACTCTTATTGTTGTAGGACCCAAATTAGTTGTAATTTCTGGAGAGCAATTTTGAAAATGTAAGAATGATGTATAAAATCAGGGAATGGATGCAAAAAATAACAAAAAAAAAATTTGCATAATTTGTACACGCTTTTAACAGTTTTGTATTGTATTAATCCTAAAAACCTGATATAAAACGAAAGTTGTTTTGGGTTTTTAAGCATTTCTCAGAAGCTTGCAGATGTAGCTGCATGTGTGAAATCTATTCCAACAGCTATGCTACTCAGTCACATTTTAGGGGTATTGAAGAAATGGCTTTTGGGTCCTGCTGGGAAAAATGTTAACATTAACACTTTTGGCAAAACTTCTAAGATGAGTGTTTAGGGAGCTAGCTGAATAGGGAAATGGGTTAATGAGTGTGTCTCAGAAGGGTACACATACAGATATGAAAGCTATTTTCATAGCTACTCTATATGATTAAAGCATTCTTTGAGGGATGTGCAACAGAAATGGCTGCTAGCACCAGCTGAAAAAAAATAGAGGTGGAAAATTAGTGACAGTAAAGAAAAATGTGTATAGGACAGAGCATTTTGATGTGATAAAAACGGAACAAATCCTTAACATTTTGCTTTTTGATGAATGCGTTTGAGGTAAATGACTAGGCTTAAAGTGACAGGAGATGATTTTTTTGAGGATAAGAAGTTGTCTCAAATTCCACTGGATTGGTTGTAGACCACCTACCGAGAATGTTTCAAATATTTATTGGACAAACATGTACAAAAGAAAAACCCAAACCATGTTTTAAACTTGCATGCTATCGTAATTGTCCGAACAATTTGATTTTCTGTCGTGCATGACAGAAAATACTAAATCATCATCATATTACATCAAGACGACATATTCGGCTTATTCACTTCAGGTGTGATGTAATACATTAGTAAGCATTCCAAATATGCAAAAAAAAAAACCTTTAAAAAAATTGGGGGTGCTTCTCTCTAGAAATGGCATCATGTCTCTTTAAAGCAAAATGTCTTAGAAATTCACATGTACATCTTTGTGAATTTCTTGATTTAACCTCAACAATCATCATTATTGTGCCTATTTTTTCTTTTCCTTCCTAAAACCTCTGCTAGGCTTGGTTGACAAAAATAGGAAAATCTCACAAATTTTGTAAAAAAGAAACTGGAGAGTACTACATGGGACTTCTCTTTCAACAATACAGTCACACACTTTCAAATATAATCACACAAAACATTTGCCTCAAATCACACCAAACATTAGCATTGGGCTCTTTTGGCAAATGTTTTGGGTTTTTTGGCAGAGGAGTAAGAAGGAGGAATATGTTACTTAGCGGTGGTTTCCCTAAAAGAAAGAAGATAGAGAAATTGCCTTTGGTTGGTATTAGCAAGGTACTTAAGCACCAAATAAATGTCTCGTATTATAACCATAAAATGTGCTGCCATCCGACTTTGTCGCATTCTCTTTCATCACACATTGAGGCCACAATTGACGTCAACATTATAAAAGAGTAATAATGTTATCAGCTTTGAGCCTAGGGGATTAACACTATTTATATCATAGTTCATACCTCAAGGCAGAAGTAATTGTAGCACAGCAAATTCTGCTTATGAATTATAGCTGAAAGTCAACAATATCTAGATTTTTAGGTTTTTAACTCTCTTGTTTGGAGGAATTTTGACTTATAATTACTTGAGTTTCAAGGTATTAAGAGCTAGTAAATATTAATTGGTTTTTTTTTGTCTTGCCTGAACTTGTTCAATCAATGTTTCTGTATGTGTATGTGCCATTTTAGTTAAAGGTTCGATTTCTATATGTATGTGTGTGCCATTTTGGTTAGTTTTGTTGTATAATTTTGAATATGCAAAATTCCTTCACTGCATGAAAGACTATCATTGTATGCATCTTTTACATGAAATGCATGTGCTTGAAATATGTGGGTTATGTATGCAAATGAGCTAATTAAATATACATAATTGCTGTATTGCTAAAATGGTATGTCAGATACACAAAATTTCTTTGCTATATGAAAGACTATCGAGGCTTGCATCTTTGTGTAAATTGCAAGTGCTTACAATGTGTGGCTTAGGTATGCAAATTAGCTAATTAAATATGCATAATTGCTGTAACATTAAAACAGTGTATCTGATAAGAGAAATTCCTTTGCTACATGAAAGACTATCATGGCATTTGTGAATCGTAATTGGGGTCAAAGGTCACCTGGGCAGATTAAAAGGGTTCTTTGAAATTTTTCAAAATGCAACTAGAGCATACATTGGGCAAATTTCAGCCCAACTTGCTCATCAGAACTACTAACCCATGCTTTAAATACATGGGTATACACAAATTGGGGTCAAAGGTCATGTGGGCCAATTGAAGGGGTATTCTTTGGGGGTCATTTAAATCCAGTGATCATGCAAGTTGGCAATATTTGTGGTTCAAGAACTGCCTTGTTTTAGTACTTGTTTAAGATTAATTAATAACTCAAGACTGATTAATTAACTGCAGCTTAAAATCTTAAATGAACCTGGCTAACATGTCATTCATAATGTAATTAGGGCTCCTGTTTTGAAGCAAGCAGTTTTTAAGCAAAATCATTACCATTTAATTAAACACAACGGCTGGTATTCTGAAAGGGACACTAACTTTAGACCTGAGTTTAAATCCGAGTTAGTCCTACATGAGTGGACTTTTTTTCTTTCAAAATGCTATGAAAGTTAAATGTAACAGGTGAGAAAATTCCTCATGGATGGGCCACTGGCCCATCCGTGAAGAATTTTCCCACCAGTTACAACGCATTTTTAGAGCATGTTGGAAGAAAAAAAGGTCTGCTCATGTTGGATTAACCCTGGTTTAAACCCAGGTCTAAAGTTAGTCTCCCTTTCAGATTACCAGCTAAAAGGATTTGCATGCACTTTTTTTCCCTCATAAATGGCTCATATTGTCTAGATGTGTTTGTGTCAGGTTTACTGTGCAGGAATAGAAACCTTGTAGCAATCAGAAATGAAGGATCAAATGTTGGGTACTTAGAGACAATTGGTGTTTGGGGGATTGTTGAAATTAATCAAATCCATAGTCGGTTAAATACAATGATTTGTTAACAGGGATTTTTCTTGAATGTTTAAGAGTAAGAGAGCAACTTGAAAGTTTTTCAGAAGGTATAAAACTTGATATTTTTAAATGTTTTCTATCAAAACAAGAAAAGAATGTATTATTTTATGATTTGTCCCATTTTACCCATTTTAGTTGTGCATAGATTTTGATTTTATTGTGTAGTACACACACAAATCTCAAATTTATTTTTCTCATTCACACAAATTTGATCCTAGTAGAAGTGATTTTATGTCTGATCATGCAAAAATCTGGATAGCCCTCTATACTCTGGCTCATAATTTCTTGGACAGTTTAGAACGTATGCCTGCTTCCCGCCAAAACGGCGCACCATCGGGTTACACATAGACGCAGTACACGAAATGAGCAACGTGCACGTTTGTTATGTCCAAGAAATTATGGCCCAGAGTATAATTGCCCTTTTTTCAGGAAAAATCTTCAAAAATAGTACAATAATTAAACATTGAATATTATTTGAGAAGTTCTGTAACAAATTGGGTTGCTGTCTTCCACCTTATTTTTTGATTGAGAAAAACATATAGACACTTTATTTCACACAGATCATGTCTTTAAAAACGTTTGTTTCTTCTAATAAATGTTTTATGTATTGTTTAATTTGATTTAACTTTTTATATTATACTTTAATTTTGTTATTACAGAAAGATCACTTGAACTGTGACCCGACCTTTGAACTGGAAGAAATGATCATAGAAGCAAAACCTCTACACAAAAAGAAGAAGCGGTTAGCTAAGCAGGGCTCAAAAGGAAAAGATGTGGTAAGACGCATTTCTTAATGCGGAAAAGTTTATGCCAATCCAGGGGATTGTTCTTAAAGGCATTATCAGTGATTCACACAAAAGTGTAAAATTATATTTAATATTTGGAGGAGCAAACCTATAAGTAAATTTATAGAATTCTCAGGTTTTTTTATTGACAAAAGAGAACAGTACTGACAAGATAAGAATCTCCATGAATGTATATATGAACAGAATCCCATTTCATTGTTTTAGGTTGCTTCACAAATCCTCACACAGCAGTATTGCTGAGTGTGAGGTGAATCCGGCCAACTCCGTTAGCGGGGACAAAACCGGATTTAAAACTTTGGTTTAACTAACTAAACTATAACTTGAAGGTACGTTTGTTCAGATAACTATACATGTTACAAAAATGTAAATATCTGATTATTAATTTTTCAGATATTATGCTCTACCAAATCACTGATAGTGCCTTAAAGTGAATAGAAGAAAGTACAGATTTAAATGATTTTCAGATAATGCATTTTATTCTCTTTTTAAATTCTGTAGTTAGTCCTTAATTTATTCTGCCTAATTCACAAATAAATTGTACTTGCATTCCAGACTCACAAACATGCATAAATACAGACGGGCAGCTTTAGGACATGCATGCACGCACACAGACACATAGTTGAGTATTCATGTGTAAATTAAAAGGTGCATGTCATATGTCATGATTCTAGCACCTTCATTATTATTAATGGTTCATTAGATACTTTTAAGAAACGGTCATTTCCAAAATGTCAGTTAATTCTGATGGTGAATTTT
Organism: Ophioderma brevispina; assembly: GCA_023653785.1. Lineage (NCBI taxonomy): Eukaryota > Metazoa > Echinodermata > Ophiuroidea > Amphilepidida > Ophiodermatidae > Ophioderma > Ophioderma brevispina. Next base: position 34,877 of record JAMKCH010084927.1, on the reverse strand, counting down.
GATGTTACGAGCAAATTTTCATATCAAATGAATTTCTTTGAGAGTAGATTGAACCTGCATTAAAAATTAGGCACACACATACTCTTCTTAGATCAATGCTTCAGATGAAATCAAAATCTCAACTTTTGAGATAGGTCAGGGAACAAAAGTCACAAAACTGTGGATCACAAAATGTCCCTTTAAGAGCTTTTGAAGAGATTTTGTGTAATGCAGTAGATGAAATGTACAATGCATTGTATAAATAACAGAAACGATTGTATAATGGATAGGATTAAAATGACAGAAATAACTTAAATGATAAGAGCGATAGAAGTGTACTCGGACTGCAATGTCAACACTGTGTTAGGCGATGACAGTAATCAATTTCCAGGAACTTATTTGCAATGGAAATCAGGGGAGTCTTGTACTTATAGTACAATTTGTATATCATTTACATACTAAAAATGCATGGTGGGGTTTGTTATTCATGGTCGGTGTGGGGGCGGGGTGAACACACATTGTTTTAGGTATCCAAAACACAAAGAAAATATGAAAAAAAATATACATTTAGGGTTACTAATCACATGCACATAACAAAAAGAAAAGTGGCCAAAACAAAATTAGGATTCAGTGTGAAATTTTCTATGAGATAAAGCGCAGTACTGTGTTTTTAGTCTTAGTTTTCTTGCCTCTTCCCAGTCTTTTTCTAGCTGTTTTCCAGTTTTTCTGGCAAATATATTTGTTTTTCTTGGAGTCTGTTTACAGGGATGATAATTATTAAAAGTTTAAATACAAGTGGTTCTCCCAAGTGGTTGATACCAATCATGAAATGGATTAAATCACATATTGTAAAGTGTACAGTAGGGCTGTGATTATGTACCCGAGTACCCGAGGCAATTATTATGTACCCGAGGTAATTATGTACCAGAGATAATTATGTACCCGGGTACTGAGTACTCAAGGTAATTATTATGTACCCAGGTACCCAAGGTAATTTTCGGGCTAGGTACCCGGGTCCCAATATCATACAATCAGCACCAATTTACTTTACATGAATCCTTTTAACAAGAATCCATTTTCCTGTTTTTTTACCCATTTCTTAAACTTCCATTTTTGTCAAGAATCCATTTTCCCTTTTTTACCCATTTCTTAAACTTCCATTTTTATCATTATTGTCATTACTTAGTGGAGCTAACAAACTTATGAAAATATATGACATTAAAAATATCAGCAGTACATGCATACTGTCTGATATTTGCATTTTTTTAAAGTTCAATCACCTCCAAAAAAGGTGTAGTTATTTTGGAGTTTAATGGGTCATGGGGTAATTATTTGTCAGTATGTCCAGTTTAGGACTGTCAATATAGTAAAATTTTTTAAGGTGCTGTTGAAATTAAATAATTTTGCATTTATAACTTGACATCCGGGTAATCCGTAAGTAGAATTCTTCCCGGGTATTTGTCACACCCGTAGTGTACAATAAATTTGTCCACCCTATTGAGATACCCTTTGAAGAAAGTGGTCACTGTTTTCTTTATAATGTAATATATTTCTTATTTTGTTTCATGGTAGGATGATGAATTACAAGCACAGTTAGACAACTTCAATGCAGAGTTCAAAGTCTATAACAGAGAAAGGTAAGATTTATTGGTTCAATCTTTCTCGAACTTGGTGGTGGGTTTGAAGATATCAGGTGGCGTACCTATAAGTCATTAGTCTCACTTGTACAAGTTTGGTGTGATTCTTAATTTTTCTTAAATTTGACAAGTTTTTAATATCATAGAATTGATTACAAGTGTAAGGTATTTGCTGTTTCATGAATATATATATATATCTTTGTATTTATATGTTGATGTGCCAAATTTACACACCCAAAAAAAAAAACTGCTACAAAAGTTGTAAATTTCTGGGTGTCCCATAAAAGCTTACACAAAGAAAAAATGCTATTGTTAAAATGTGGTTAAAAGGTATAGGTTACATAACAAATTTCAGTAAATATGTTCAACAAATGCATGTATCAAATCAAGAATACAAAAAACTTCCAAATATTACCAATTGCAATCTCTATTTTTTTCTTCAGATGTAAAGCAGAAGAAGAAAAAAGAAACCACGAAGTAGAGGAACCGAATCAGAAGCCTGAAGAAAACGATACAGCACAAACAATACAGATTACCACAACGGAGACGCCACGGCAACAGTCGGCATCACAACAACAACAACAACAGGACCAAACTACACCAGCCAGCGATGGTGCTGATACACTACCAAAAGTGCAGCCTTAAAACTTGTACATAGAATTGAATCATTGTGACATTAATACCATGTACGACTGTGTTATATAAATACTGTTTCTGTTCAAAACAATTTTTACAATACTGTATTGACTGCCTATCATGGTATATGGACTGTCAAAGTCTGTTACTGTTTCGTTGGTGCTTGTTTAGAGGATAAATTTGTCGGAACGCTGAACTTTCGTCACAGCCAGAGCAAGTCTGTAGCGTCGTCTTGGACTGAAGCGTGCGCATCTCTCCCCACTGGTGAATACAGCAGCTGGTGGTGTGGAATTCTGCAGATACTGTTAGTTTGTCTATTGGATGGAATTTACTTTTTTTATGTTGCTCAAGATAAATTTACAGCTAGCCTGTAGGTGCCGTTTGTTTCTTAACCCCACAAGTACTACCTGCTTATCTTTCAGTATCTAAGCACTATTTTGATTGTTACTTCCGGGTATTATCATGTAATGAGCAAATCAGAGATATTGTAAGAATAATGGTATGGTTTACATAGAGATATAGAAGCACTATTTTGATTGGTTACACAGAGGGCTATCTCATGTTGTGTCTTGTAATAAGCCAATCAGACAGACTCTATCATATGTAGTAGTGCTTGGGGGTCAACCCCCACTACCTGCTAATCAGCAACATGGTAAGAATGGTGGTGGAGTTGAAGAAGGCTAGAGCTTAAATACTTGAAAGCTGCATTTCAACTGGCTAGTGAAATGAAGATATGGTGTAATTAGCCAATCAGAAAAGCTGTTTTAAAAGCAGGTGGGTAGTGCTCAGGAAGTTAATGGATGCCTACTATTAAAGGTGCAAGGAGAGATTTCATATAACAGGTGTCCCCCGAAAAAATGTGAAAATTCTTATTATGGCACTGGTGTAAAGCTTTATATCAAAAGTATCCCCATCTGTAAGGATTACTGAGAACTGTTTCTTTGGTACAAAAATTGTGAAATTTATAATTTTGTATAGGAGCAAATACGAAATTCAGCCTATGTTTTCTTTTGAAATATAATCATATACAAATCACCATTGGTTTTCATTTCCAGTTATTTCTGTGACCAAATAAAAGGTAGGGAATCTATTGAACGTCTAATCTATATGAGATAATTACATATCACAGAAAATATGGATGACTTGAAATCTCTTGTTGCACCTTTAATGGATGCCTACTATTAAGCCAGTGTTTACACTTCATATGTGCATAAAAATATCAGCAATGTGTATTTATTCGTTTCCATTAAGGAATTAACAGTTTTTAACCATTTTCACAAGTGCACAAATCGTGCACTCTGAAGGAATGGTCATGAATAAAAGGTGAGCATTGGTAGCAGTGTTTAAGAAAAATTATGATTATAATAACAGTTGAAATTATCATACATTAAATATTAGAGGAAATCATGAAAAGTAGACACTTTATTTGTGTGCTTGTGAAAAATGGTTTTAAAATGGTAGAAGACCCCTAAAAGTGTTGGTATTTTTTATATTTTATAGGAAAAAATCAACATGGGTGCCTCATATTGGATGTTGACAAGTATCAGTCGTGGATTTATGTGCCCGTTCAGTTGTTGGACCCCAATTGCAATATGTTTGAATGCAGCTTAAAAATGTTTGCAATATTTTAATTGTAGTTGTTCTTGTTTGTAGTTTGGTTTTAGCATTCTTTATAACACAGGGTCCTTTTAAGATGTAGATTAGTTCTGTATTTTTATTCTGTTTCCCCCTTAACACACAAGACACGCGCGGACACACGCACGAAACAAAACAAGCATGATAGGCTTTCAGAAGAAAAGACACAGATACAAGTCAAAAGTACCCCCTCAAAAATCGAATCCATCTGTATTTGAAGTGAAATTACCAGACGAGGGTCCATATTAAGTTTTTTTTAGCAAAATTGTGCTATTTTAGGTGTAAACTATCCTCCTAAACATTAAATTCCACCTAGAACACGCTACCCAAGCCCAGCTAAGTTCACTGAAATATAATCAAAACTATGTCCAGTTCCTTAGATTGCACAGAGTGGCTCAAAACTGAAACAATTGTTTCTTTTTTAGCTCCAAACATTTGAATTGACAAGAGCTTTATTTATTTTGGGATCCATACATTGGCAAAAAAAATTGTGATTACCAAAACTAAATATTTGCAAAATAGGCATGAATTCAATTTCCGATTTCCTTGAAGTGTTTATTTATAAGATCCAGATCAAAGGGTCAATGCCGCAAACATGTTCATAGTTTTGCATTCTGAAATTTCTCAAGGCATATTAAAGTGAGATAATATATTGAGGGGTCAATAACATAAAGATGCAACTCCTATTTTGGACAAAAATGAGATCTTAGACCTGTTATCAAAATTATCTGAAACATGTGAGATCTCCAGTAAAAAATACAATGATGTAACTCCATTGCCATTGAAGTCAATGGCTAGTGAAACAGAGTTTGGCCTAAGTGGGAGATTTTAAAAATAGGACAAAATGAAGTAAAGGTCAATTCATACTATTGCAGTGTAATGCTGTACTGGAATGCAGCCTACCAAAATTGTTAGTGCAATTACTTGTAGTATGTCTTCAATTACTGCAATGCAATGCAATGCAGTGCTGCAAAAATGATTTTAACTGGTGGTGCATCAAGACGAAGTAGGGTGCAGTATGGCAAGTTTACCTTCTGCAATCTGTGACCTGTAGTAAATCAATTATAGTGGCCGTCATTATTTCTGAAACAAATGGCACGCGCGCATCTGTTGAATTGCGCATTAGATTTCCGTTGTAAAGCATTCGTCACACACTTCCGGGTTTACACGTGTGCAGGCAGAATTTGGTTTCAGAATTACTGACGAACACTATAGTAGTGCAGCGGAAGTGATGGAACATTGCAGTAAATTTACTGCACTGCAGTGCAGTTGAAGTATGAATAGACCTATTCAACTGCACTGCAGTATGAACAGACCTGTTCAACTGCACTGCAGTATGAACAGACCTTAATAGGTTTCTGTCACAGACCCCTCGATATAATATCAATTATTTTGTTGAAAGTGAGAAAATTGATGATTACAGAATTTGTTGAAGCCTAGCTTATTACATGTATGCAAATTACCCCTTACTGCATGCATGTCATTGGTCAGTCTGTATTGAGTGCTTTAAGGAATTTGGTGTGTTTCATGGAAAAGTTTGCGTATTCATGTATAGACAAAACATATGAAAAAAAAAATGGTGTCTTACGTGTGCGATCAAAATGGAAATCGGACATGTCTTCCAAGATTTTTATCTGCTATCTTCTGGTACATTAATTTTTACTCAGAATATTATATTGTACATATCTCTGCAGCTCTGAGTTGTATGTTTTTTAATTCTAATTTGGGTAGATGTTTTAAGTTTTTATTTATTTGTCAAGTTAACTGGAAATAGTTATGATTTAAAAATAAATTTATGATATGGTCTGTAAGACAAGATAAAATTCATTTTTTCCGATTCCATACTGGCATTTTAAATCATTTTTTAAAATGAATTGGTGGAAGGGAAGTCACAATTGGACATTAGTAGGGTATGTTAAACAATCGTTAATGCATTGCATTGACTATACTATAGTCCGGGACAAAATTAGGGAACCATTGCCATAAAAGGGTGTCAATATGAATTTGTGCTTGCTGCATTGATTGAATTTGCTTGTTTGTGTGTTGATCAAAGACCATACTAATAGACCTTTGCACGATCCCGAAGTGCGTATGTATGGTGCCATTTCCAGCAGGAACTGACCCAAGTCATGTTTACAAAAACAATTTGTTGTTCGTTCCGTCGCCGAAACAGTTGCCTAAATTACATACAACAGTACCTTTTCACGTGAAGTGAATCTTACAACAAAATGTAGAAGAATAATCTATGGAAAACAAAAAAACAATCGAGGCACTGGTGTTGAAACATTCACGACAAAAAGTGCTATTTCGATCGTAACTGTGCGCCTACTTGCACCTGACGGACGATTACACGATATTAGTGCAATGTCAACAGATAGGGTAAGGTTCTGGTAGGTATTTTCGTTACGCTCCTAACACTATGTTTTTAGCCGACTGAGGCTGGTATAAGTTCCCGGATGGAAATGGGCACCGAACGAGATGCATTTCGGGGATCGTGCAAGTGGTCTATTCATGTACGTAAACTTTCTTCTTGAATAAGCTTTGACTGTTTTTGATGTATCCGTGTGCAGAAAAAAAAAAACAACTTCAATAAGGCATTTTGTACATTCAAAATCATATTTTATTTGAACATGCCCTGCCCATACTACACATTCAAACCAATCACGGTCCGCGCTGTGCTGACTGACAAACCTTTGATATATGCGCAAATGGTTGCCGAATTCTGTCCCTGGCTATAACTTGTGCGACTCATTCTTATGTAACCTTTAAAAATGTCATGCTTGAGTGGACAAGTAAGTATTTATGCAGCCTGATTGTAGCTGTAACTTGATAGTTTTGCCTAAAACTTTCCACAAAACTTCCATGTTGATGGAAAAAACATCATATTCTGACAGCAATGTACTAGGGATGTCATCACTTGACCTCATATGACCTTTGACCTTGGTATGTGATCCTGGACCACATTATCATCTAAAGGTTCCCAAGGGGCACCTATGACCGAAGTTCTGTAGGATTTGGACTTTGACTTCTCGAATGAGGCCAACTTGATGTTTTCAGCAACATTTTGTAACTTGACCTCATGACCTTTAACCTTCGTATGTGACCATTGACCTTATTAAGTTATGAAGGTTCCCAAGGGGCACCTATGAGTATGACCCAAGTTCTGTAGCAATTGGATTTACTTCTTGAACAGAGATGCCAATGGGAATTGGAAAAAAAATCTAAAAATGCGAACGGAGGGAGCGAAGCGACCGGAGTATCGCCCCTAACGGCCGAGGGTCCAGGGGCCCGCTTAAGGGCCCCTGGTGGGGTCCAGGGGCAACGCCCTGTTGGGGGTGGAGGGGGCGAAGCCCCTGGAAGCCAGAGGGTTTCTGCACATTTAGAGCTACAGGAAACACCATTTCTGAGAGTAAAACTTCATTCCAAAAAAGTTCAAATTAACTGTAAATGTGAAGAATGGGGCTTAGTTCTGGGTCCAAATCGTCTCACTTAGTTCGCAATGCACCCTAAATATACAAGCAAATCAGACGCATTCTTTAATCGGAATGACGTTTTCATTATGGACCGCTCTATTTTAGGTTTGCAGAAGAGTGAACTTAAAAACGTGTAGCAGCAGATTTACTGAATTCACAATATAACTCAGATAAAATTACTCACCCAAGTTGTTGCTAATGTCCTTATAATACAAATCATCGACAGTGATTTGCAAAAAAGGCTTAGAAATAAACAAAATATACATCTACAATTTGCTTTCACATGTTGAGTAATGGCGCTGGTATTGCCGCTGTCGTCACTGTTGTGGAACTATACAATTATATATGGAAGGATTTCCCCTGAATTTTGTATCTCAGAATTACTAATTATGAATTTTATGCATCTAGGCCTATTATGATAAAAAACCTTCTTAGGAAAGTGTGTGCCTTGTTTTACGAGCGAGGATAATATGAAACAATTTTTATTAGCTCCGAATATTTGCGAAACCTTTTTTCTTTGGAGCCTATTCATTTACACTGCTACAGGTTATTGTATACGGAAGTGCTTCTACCGTGATGCGAGTACGCCCAAATGAAAACGTTCATCACGGTAGAAGTTCCTTTTACTACATCTCACTAGTCATGCTTGTTTGATCAAATTCAACTTTCAGGTATTAAAAGGCCAAAGTAAACATAATGATAATGATTATTGATACAAGACACACTTTGAGGCTTTTCATTTGCAGTTCATTTCCTTGTCATCAAGTGATAACTACGTAAGGCTTTACACAGTTGCAACCATGCTGCAATGGATCAAAATTTTGAAGACTTGCCATCACTTAACACTGTTTACAACCTACCCAGTCATTGCCAGTGTAGTTATCTTCCTATGTAAACTGCAAAGTTATCACCTTTCTCTTTGAGTAAACACCACTGAAACATGTCCTTTACTTCTCGATGTCTTTTAAATTGTTTTCAAGGCTTGTAAGTTGTAAATTCCATTTCCATGTTCATTTGTCGCTTATATACCACGTCGGTATTTTTCCGATTTAACACAAGATCGCGAGTTGTGACAGGGATGTGATCTGACATGCTTGCATTTACGCTAGTCTCTTATACAAAATCGCGATGTACGCAAACCTATTTAATACACCGATGTTCCGATGTACTTTTGAGTGCATCAGAGTCTGAGAGATCAGATTACGATAAACAAGAATTCCTTTAAAAACCTCAATCTACAATCAAACAATAAAAAATCTGAAAAATATAGAAAAAGGATTTTAATCCCAGAAATGTAAAAAAATTGGATTTCCGATTAAAATCGGAAGATTGGCATTTCTTCTTGAATGAGGCCAATTTTGTTTTCACTCCATTTATAAAACTGACCTAATATGACCTTTGACCTTGGTATGAGACCTTTTGACTACATCGTAGGAAGGTTCTCAAGGGGCATCTGTTGACCCAATTCAGTAGCATGGTGCTTTTTTTACTTCTTGAATTGAGGCCAATCTGATGTTTTCACTCCATTTTCTAATTTTGACCTCATATGACCTTTGACCTTGTATGTAACCTGCCTACATCATCACAGGAAGGTTCCCAAGGGGCATCTTAGACCCAATTTATGTAGCAATTGGACTTTTTATTCTCGGTAGGAAAACTTTCACCTTCGATCGAAAATACGGGCCCTCGGCTATATGAGGACTGGTTAAGTGTCACCCATGCAATTCTGCAGGAGACACAATAATAAGTTCTGTACCTGTCACATACAAAATATAGAACCTGCCCATCAGTACTACGATGTGTGTGATATGGATGCAAACAAAATGTTTTTTGTTATACGGAAGTTTTAAATTTTAGTTTTTTTTTTTTTTTTTTTTTTTTTTTTTTTAAAAAAAAGGGCAAATTGATTCCAACTGTACTAGCTGCCCATGCATTATGCTAACTCTTCAATGCATCAATTTGTGTATGACCCCGTACACACTAGCAAAATCTCTGATTTGATAAGCAATTAGCAAAAATCAAGGAAAACGTAGGCCCAGTATAATGAAAAAATTTAAAGAAAGAAGAGAAAGCCGATTTCAACTGATTTTGGTTAGGCTAAGTTGTTCCACATTTACCAAAAAAATGAGGTATCGTAGGGGGTGGGGAAAAAGAAATTGTTTTTTGGGGAGTCAAAGGGCAATAACAGGGGTCAATTTTGAAATTGATCAATCATGTTGAAAGTATACCAAGTTAATAGTTTAATCATAGGATTCCAAAAAGGTATTAGTTTACTATCTGTGCATAAAGTTTGAGTTATAGGCTAAAAACAGCAAAAATCAATAAAAAACGGTCATTTTCAAGTTGTAAGGGGTCAAATTTAAAATTACTCCGATTTGGATAAAAAATTGGTGCCAATTATTGATGGAGCTCATAGGATTAAAATAAGGAATAGTTTTGACTGTCTTAAATGCTTAGTTCCCAATGTAGGGGGCACCAAAGGTCAACATCCATTGCATTCAATGGGTCTTGACCTTGTTTCCCCCCTACTTCGGTAAGTAAGCATTTAAAACACTCCAACTATTCCTTATTTTTATCCTATGAGCTCCATCTATAATTTGCACCATTTTTTTCCAAATCAGAGTAATTTTTAAATTTGACCCCTGTACAACTGAAAATGATCCTTTTTATTGATTTTAGCTGTTTTTAGCCTAAAACTCCAAAAATTTGGAATCCTTATGATTAAACTATTAACTTGGTATACTTTTCAACATGATTGGATCAATTTCAAAATTTGACCCCTGTTATTGATCTTTGACTCCCGAAAAACCAATTTCCCTACCCCCTACGATAACAAACTTTTTTTGGGTAAATGTTGACACCCATACCTACCAAAATCAGTTGAAATCAGCTTCTTTAAAAAATTTTCACAGATGGAACTTACTTTAGGGATACTAAACATAAAGCAGCAAGCATTGGGAGAGAAGGCGTGAAAAGTTATACAATGTAGTATTGATTGAAATTTCGATGAGTTACCAGCTGAATAATAGGTTAGCTTTTGACATAATTGCCATGATTACAATGGAACGTAGTGATTACGCATTAGTCAAACTTACTTCAATCGGATTTGGATGAATAAGCGCAGTCGGTTTACATGACTTTATTAAATTCTTGATGTATCGCATCTATTTGTATAGGTCAAATCGGGGTTATTAACACCGTAGATTTTAAAATAGACAATTGTAGGACCTACTGCCGTTATATTGCTTGTTTTTTAACACCATAGAAATAAGATTTCTATTTTAAGGTATAGACTCTGTAGTGAGTGTCAATCTGATTCTTTCCCCGTTCGTAAAGCCACATAACCTGGGATGTTGTGGTAGTGAACGTTCTGGCCTTGTTATTATTGCCTTACCTTGGCAAGTGAACTGTTCAAGCGCTTTACACTTCAGGGGCAAGTCAATGCATGAATGTGGAGGGGCTGGTGTAGCATTATTAATTCTATTTAATAATGCACGAGTGGTAAGGCACACCCCTGATAATGTACGAATGCATATTCAAAACGGGTCATAATGCACGCATGCTATTCTAAGTGTGAGGGAAGCGTGACATTCACGAAATAATTTCACGCGAAAACAAAAACCACTTGAAAATATTTCTAGTGGTTTTTAACTGTGCTTAATTGTACTTAAGGATGAAAACACAAAATCCGATTCATCTCTAACTTTGGTATTAAGTATTAAAAGCATCTTAGTTCAGAGAGTATTTTAATGAATCACAAAAATTATTCAAAATCCTATGTCAGCCGTTAATTAAGTGTTCAGTGTGTATGTCACTCTTTATAACTAATGAAGATTAATTAATCTTTGTCAAACATAAGTGATTATGCAGTGTGTACATGGTCGTTGATGACATGCTGTCCAATATCAGTCATACTGGATAGATGACAACCATTGGCATAGTGTGTTCATATAATAAACAGTAATGAAAGTCCATAAAATGCTTTTATTCACAATGTGGACCTTTTTGCCATTCTGTTAATTTGCTGATGTAGTTAATGTAAGCCATATCTTCCTGTTTATTACTGAAATAGCATAGACAACTCTTGCAGTACAATTAGTTAATAGCCGGCAAATAGTGCCATATGCGTGTCAACGCTGATCCATTAGCTGTTCCGTTGGGTTCAGGAAAGTTAAGTTAGCTACATAATGCACAGACAGAAATATCACATTTCAAGGGTTGCCATTGAATTAAGATCGGGGATCCCCCCCGGGTATCTCCAAATCTAAATCTCTTCTATTTTGAGCTTGTACAGTTCACAGGTATAGTTAACTTGACAATTACAAACACAACTGTGCATAATTCTCACAAATTTGAAAATCTTAAAAAAATGTGCTGTTCTTGCTTTATGAGGAGAAAGGCAGTGACCTAGTGTCATTTGGGGAAAAGAGCCAAAAACAGAATTCAACCATTCCTGTAAAAAATGCTTGAAAAAGGGTGGTGCCCCCTTCCTTGGAAACATAGTGGTACCCCTGTAGAGACTGATGCTGCATGCTCTGAGAAATTGGCATCAAACTTGAGCACAGATGACGGCACTTCGTGGCTTGTTCACATTTAATGATATACACCAAATTTATCATGGATATACTTGCTCAGGTGTTAATTAAAATCTACATCTAGTCATATTGTTGAAATGGTAAATTATATTCGACGAAACGGAACGCGCTCAATGCGCCCATTGGATTACACGCTTTATTCCGTGATCGTACATTTTACACTCTGACGGAATAAAGCATGTAATCCAATGGGCGCACTGAGCCTGTTTCGTCGAATATAATAAGCCATTGAAAATTGAAATGGTTGTTGAGCATTGGCCTGGAACCCAAATTGGTCATTTTGGGTCAAAATAATGATTTTTAAACAAAAGTGGACACTTTGTATGGTCCACAAATGGTTTTTGGATGAACGTTTATTAATCTTTTCCTGGAGAAAAAAAAAATGTCAAAACAAATATAACTCGTATAATATGTAAAATATAACGTTCTGATGCTATCCGCTAAGAAAGCGATGGACACTTTTCGGACCTAAAACCTATAGATGATATCGGTTGCTCCTCTACCAATCCAGGCTTGTTAGCTCAGTTAGCAAGAGCGCTGTGCTAGTAATACGGAGGTTGCCTGTTTGAGTCCGGCCAATCGCACACATTTTTTTTCAACACTTGTGTGCTCTGGCCATATCCAGGAAAGAATAATAAATATTCAACTACACTAATGGGTTGAAAGTCAGTTCATATATAGTATTCTTATTTAAAATAAGGGGCATTTTTTTAATATTCCTTGTCATTTATATTATTCAGCAGTTGTAACATGTATACACGCATTTATGTAGAATCACAATTCAGTAACCCAGAGATGCTTGCAAACATCAACTTTTTGTAGTATGGCAGACACTGCACACCCGACTTTGTATTTCCCAGGTTTTACCCAAATTGAACCATGCCCTCTCCTTTTGTATACCCAAATTGAACTGTGCCCTCTGCTAAAAACTGTTTGTAGACATTTCATATAGAAGTCCCATGGATGTAAATGAGGTATTGCCATTCATTCTGTCAAGCGCTACTGCACAACATCATGCAGCGCATGATGGAATCAATTGTAATACCAGGCGCGGATCTAGAGAGGGGGCGGAGGGGGAGCGCGCCTCCCGGTAATTCTGCAAAGTCAGCCCATTTTGGACAAGTTTCAGCCTTCAGCTAATTTTGACATTTTTCAAATCCTCGATCTGCCCCTGAATATAGTCAGAGAGAACGTTCATGTGACCGTACAGTTGAGTAATATACACAATTTTTTGGCTGAAAATGATAGATTAGAGTGTGTAGAATAGGAATCTGCCGGGTGCCACCTGGGCACCCTTGGGCATTTTGAGAAATCCAAGATGGCGTCGCCATAAATGATAATTATCTTTTCGACCCTATATTATCAAACTATGGAGTTAATAAATATATTATAGGACCCAATGAACAAGTGCATGGCACTTGTAACAGAGTCATACTTCAAATTCAAAATGGAAGCCAAATCCAATAATTTTAAAATATGCCCTATAACAGCAAATACCTGTGATAAAAAATAGACATGAAATACTTAGGTTATGTTGTTAGACACAATAAATGTATTTCTGATACTTTTACAATTGTAACATGATGTCAATCAATATGGCAGCCAAAAACGTGAACATCTTCAAAATATACTTGACACAAATTTATAAGTATTACAGCCTTCAAATCGAAATCAATGTGTCAATGACATTAGAAATGTACCTTTGATGCTAACCAATGTACAACATACATTTCAATTTGTTTTAAATGCGCCAAAATTGAAAAAATAAAACTAATAGTGCCAAGTGTTCAAAATACCATAGGAATTACATTTTTTCACATATCTTGCACTCGATTTATAATTTGGCACATTTTTATTTATCGGGATCACATGGTTATGATGATAGGTACATTTGTAATTGTTTCATTGACACAATAATTTATACTTGAAGGTAATATAGAAATTTGTGTCAAGTATTTGTTGAAGATATTCACGTTTTTGGTTGCCATTTTTGATTGACGTCATGTTACAACTTTAAAAGTATCAGAAATACATTTATTGTGGCTAACAACATAATCTAAATACTTCATGTTTATTTTTTATCGCAGGTAATTTGCTGTTTTAGGGCATATTTTAAAATTATTAGATTTATGACTCAATGTGACTCAATGTTACAAGTGCCATGCACTTGTTCATTGGGTCCTATAGTATATTTATTAACTCCATAGTTCGATAATATAGGGTCGAATAGATAATTATCATTTATGGCGATGCCATCTTGTATTTCTCAAAATGCCCAAAGATGCCCAGGTGGCACCCGGCAGATTCTTATTCTACACACCCTAGTCTATCATTTTCAGCAGAAAAAATGTGTATATACTCAACTTTACGGTCAGGCCATAACTTACATCATATCTCTCCGACTAATACCTCATTTGCATCCATGGGACTTCTATACGAAAACGTCTACCAAACTTGTCTGTTGTGTACTCTGGTGTCATTGTATTCAATCATCATAGTGCCATAGTTGCATGAACCAGGCTTGGGTAGTTCCAGGATTAAGATTCAATTCCATTGCTGCCAAATTCACAGAGTCTCCCTCTACCCTACCTACAATCCAGGATTTGAATAAGCAAATGTTTGTGTGCCTGCAGCAGGATTGTAGGCAAATGAAGCAGACTAAGCTAGTGTGTAGGTGAGACTGTCACATAGCCATATTTGGTTAGAGGTGCTTGTTCCAATTTAAATGTAACATGTACTTTCATACCCTTTACTTCAAACTTGTGGTTTTGATGGTAGAAGCAATAATGCAGCTTAACCATTAAAATTGCTTTTTTGTCTCAATCTTTGAAAATGGATTTTGAAGGCTGGAATTTCAGGACGACAATGAGAAAAATTGTCTTCTGATATCAAAATTGATACTATATGAGGGGTTTCTAAATCAATCGAAACAAGTACCCTTGACCTCAAGCATAACGGCATTGTTTTAATATCATTTGAATTTAACTCGTAGAATAGATGATTCATTCAGAAAAGATTGTGATGAATTCTGTGTTGGGATTACCCAAGCTCTGTGTGTAGTGGAGTATTAAATATACATGCAATAACTGCAACTGAAATGCTCAAAATAATGTGGTCAGTCTTTGTTTTTATTTAGATTTTGCTGTACTGTAGCATTCCTGTTTTCTGCATATAATCATGGCATAAGTAACAAATGTTAACAATAAGCAAGGCCTGAAATTAATTTGTTAATCATGAACTTTTTACTACTAAGCAGGGTATGAAATACACTAACTTAAATGTACATGACATGTTTTACAGGTACGTTATAATGTTGATATTCTTCTACCAAAGATGTGATTAACTTTTCTCTGCTTTTATGAACTGAATTTAAACAAATCTGTAGCCATTTTTGCATGCATAACTGTTATTTCAGGCTCTGATAATGAGTATGCTAAAACATTTCAATCAACCAACCTTTGTTCAGAATGGAAATACAAACTTGAAACTAAGAATAGCATAATTCTGCAAAAAGTGGCTTTAATTGTGTATAAAGTCAATAGCAATTACAGTTGACATTTGTAAGTGACAATTTGACAGCATTACGAAAAATTTTCGACAACTGAAAACTAAAATGCCAGTGTTAAAGCACTGTGCCATGCTACCTCTTGACCCAGGGGAAGTTTCTTAATGAAGTGGTATGGGGATGTGCAGTCTAGAGGGATAAATTTTCAGGATTTATGGTATAAAAAGGGTGCTTTTTTTAATAATCTCCAAAAATATTTTTAAAAGTTATGAAATTTTCTCCAATTTAAGAGAATTTAGCTTAATTGGTACAGAGTTTATTTCAAAAATCTAGACCATTGGTATATATTTGGGTCTCATTTTTGTCAAATTTTGTTTAATTTCAGGGTCACTTTCATATTCATACCCAAACCAAATCAAGAATCCCCGGGCTTGTTAGTCAAGTGCACAAAATCATACCTGTTTTGATAATTTTCACATTGGTACTGAGGAAAACATTTGTATTTTTTCAGAGGAAACATTCAAGAAAATATTTTCAGGGAATTAAAAGATCAAGAAACTGTTTTTGTTGATTTGAGAGATTCAAAGAGATTATATTAGAGTGACTTAAAGGGGAAAACTCATTCCCTACTTTGGCAACATGTAATTGAAATCAGTGCCTTTTGCCTGCATGTATCAACTGGGAACTTAACAGGAATTGTATATTCTCTAGATTGTAGTATTTACAAGACAAAAAAAACAAGCTCAGTCATTACTGTTACTGAAAACTAGTTTTGCTATTTGTACGGTTTCGCCATTGCAGGGAGAACCTTGACCTGGCAGCAATATGAATAGGAGCATTACATAAAAGTTTGATCAGGTTCAATTCTCTTTATACAAAACCTTTGACCATGCAAGAGGTGAATGCATTATGTAACTCCCTCATTTATTCCTGTACCAGTTCAAGGCTATACCTGCAAATGGCAAACTGTTCAAAGAGCAAATAAAAGCATACATTTTCACATTATCTTTACACAGTCGAGGAACTCGACTGTGTTTTTCTTCTGTACGGTTTCTTTCTTTCTGTCAACATGGAACATCCCATAATAACCAAAACTGGTCACAAGGACAAGTACATGCACAGAAACTTTTGACATGACCCGATTGGTGTCAAAGAGGTCAACAACGTTAACCATGCAAAAAATCTAGAATTAGCTTAAATCTCAAAACTAATACTGTCATCTTGTAGGACTTGATCAACACTACATCACTTGACCCATGGTTCAGGGGTCAAAGGTCAAAATACTTCAAATCACTACTCCTCCTACAGATTAAGCAACCTGATCGTGTGAGTCATGCATATGAATTAGCTTGAGCCCCTTTACAAAAGTTATGAGTCAAGAGGTCAATATGGGGTCATCTGGGGTCACTTTTTTTTTTTTTTTTTTTTCTTTCTTTCTGTCAACATGCTAATATCTCAGACATGGAACATCCCATAATAACCAAAACTGGGGACAAGTACATGCACAGAAACTTTTGACATGTCACGATAGGGTCACAGAGGTCAACAACGTTAACCATGCAAAAAATCTAGAATTAGCTTAAATCTCAAAACTAATACTGTCATCTTGTAGGACTTGATCAACACTACATCACTTGACCCATGGTTCAGGGGTCAAAGGTCAAAATACTTCAAATCACTACTTCTCCTACAGGTTAAGCAACCTGATCGTGTGAGTCATGCATAGAGGTCAATATGGGGTCATCTGGGGTCACAGAGGTCAAACATATTTACTGTGTGTAAAATATAAAACAAGGTCAAATAGAAAATCTTTTATCCCCCCTGTCGTACTTGATGAGGAGTCAATAAAAGTCAATCATGGACCCATCACCATGCACCCATGGTTTTTAGGGGTCAAATACATGTATCAAATTACGTTAGACTTCAATCACTACTCGTTTTCCAGGTTAAATAGTATGACACATGACTCATGTATGTAGTGCAGCTTGATATCCCCCACAAATTTACTTAATGAAATTTTGATCAAAGGTTCATTTGGGGTCACAGGAGTCCAAGACCTGAATTTACATAAAAAAGCTTTCTTCTACAAGTTCCGGGCTGAGTACTCTCGACTGTGTGCAGATTTGTAGACAGATCTAGTTAATGATATGCTCAAGGTACTTGCAAATATAATTAATAGTTCAGTGGTAGCAACTCTATGAAACTGCTGGCCTGACCATGAAATGATTTGATTCCCGGCTGGACGGTCAGTGGCTTTATGTGAATTTGGTTTTCCAATCAGTGTTCGCTCCTAAAGGTATTCCCCCTCCTAAAATCAGATTCTTCTATCTATTCTGGAAATATTTATCTCTGATGGCAATTGCTTCAAGAATAATGCATTGTGTTGATTGGTCGCACTTTGACTTTCTGCTGCATAGCATGCTAATGTGGTTATGTAGTTCATAGATTATTGGTTCGAGCCTCAACCCAGAATATTTTATTTACAAGGAAGACGTCTCAAGAAGCAATCCATTTACTTGTGACTTGCCCCACAAGTTCTGCATGATATCTTGAGTTCTTAAACCGCATCTTGCTTCATATTGATTTAGAAGAAAAAAAAATGATAAAATCGACTCAATTAAGAAATACATGAACCTTATTGGTGGTTACTTTTATTAGAATGAATTAAATCGATTTTAAACCTACATTTCGAAATACAGGTTC
Organism: Ophioderma brevispina; assembly: GCA_023653785.1. Lineage (NCBI taxonomy): Eukaryota > Metazoa > Echinodermata > Ophiuroidea > Amphilepidida > Ophiodermatidae > Ophioderma > Ophioderma brevispina. The sequence goes on along the minus strand of JAMKCH010084927.1, from coordinate 16,714 downwards.
GCAAATAATCAAATAGAATATTTACATCTCTAGTTTTAAGCTTGGGTAAAACCCTCATCTCAATCTTACTAGTTAACATTTTTTATATCATTTGGCACAATTTTATCTATTCGACTCACTCATCAAAACAGTACCTTGGAACAAAACAGCTGTAAACAAATTTGTTATAAAACGTATCACATTTGTTATATCATTTCAATTGTATTTACTATAAGTCTCTTTGAACATTTTCTATGTCTAATTACAAATTATTATCGGTTTTTGCATGGGATTGTGCGTGGTATACAATGTAATTAATAATTCTATTGTAATAAAAAAGAACTGCTTACATACAAGTATTGAACCCTTCCTGGAATAGCAACACTAATCATTATAACCTGTCTAAAACGTAGCATGTTTTTGGTAAATAGAATGTGTTGAAACTGTCCCAACGATGTTTCGTGATTATTCTCGGAGTCTATTTCACGTTCTTTCAATGTATTTATTCGATAAACCTTTCACAGAAACATGCCTTGCAGTTTGTTTATGAAAAAGAAAGTTCCCCTCTCTAAATGCACATATATCCTACCATTTTTATACTGTTACATGATGTGGCCCGGAATGTGTTTGATGCTCATACACCACCTAAACAGTGAAGTAGAAGGGCTTATGCATTGTGACCATGTAATTGCTACCTGACAACTATAAAAATTGTGTATGAAATGTGTTGTTATTAAATATGAATATATGTGTTGCAAATTGGGAACGCTGGAGATTCAGTAATTAATAAATATCAGTGCATAAATCAATTACATGCATCAGATATTACATTTAAACATTGTAAACGTAAAAAATATCACCTGGGCTGTTTCACAAGCTTACGATCGCCGTATGATTTAACAGTGCAACTCGATCAAACGTAAGTCAAACTTGCGCTTGATCTAGTTACACTGATAAATCAAACTTTACAATCTGATCTTATGGTGTCCGCTAGTCCCAGATGTTAAAACAAGATCTCTTTCTCCAATTACATAGCTCACTCCATTGTCATAACAGGAACAAAAATGTTTGTGTTTTACCTTTACCAGCAGTGTCACAATAAACCACCTTTTATGAAGAATATCATGACAAGTTATCTATTCATTTACACAAAATGTGGTTAACTGTGTGAACTCCATTGAATGGGAGAAAAATGGACAGGTTACATAACTTTTCGTATCCTCGCGATTCCTTTTCAGGGGCGAATTTCTTAATTTTTCCCGAATATATAGTAGTAAAGAATGAGTATTACAAATTATGTCAGAAAAAATTTTGTTGAATTAACATATCAACCCAATCCGCATTCTTGCACAATTTTTTTTACCCCTATGTGCCTGACTGAATAAATCTGTATAAATCTGTTTTATACAGTTTTCCTGGTGGCATATTACACCGAGGATATCACCAAGATTTTGCTTGTCAAGCACTCGCAACCCTCCTATTTTAGACCCCTTTTTTAAAAAGAACTTTTAATGGTCAATTTAGGCTCAAAGAGGAAAGAGGCAGTCAGAATCCAAATAGGCTTTTTTTTTGCCCAAGTTTTTGTTTGGTTTACCCAAAAAAAAAAAAAGAATTTAACTCCTAGCAACTTGTACTTGCTGTACTACAATTAATATTATATACTTATTGAAAATGCTCTACGTCCGTAACTACACGGTATAACAGTAGCTCTGGTAATATGGCAGAACTGGGCTATTTAAATCTGCACGCCCTGGGAGATATTGGGAACGTTCCGCCAATTTTCATCAACGCCAACCCGTGGAACTTACATGGTGGAGGACCTGAGGATTCGTTGGAATCCGGTACTTGTTAATTGTTGAAAATGTCCACATTGGAAATTGATTTTGATTCCAGAGAGGCAAGATTTCAACGAAAACACAATTCACCCATTACTTTATACATGAGAAATACCAGCAGCAGGGAGCCGTACCAGAACAATTCGCTTCATTACAAAACTGATCCTTCGACATATACCACTTGTCTGAGAAACTATTCTTTTGAAAAAAAAAATTGGCACTGGGACTTAGTACAAGAAACAAGTGAGATTTTCCATGTACCACCCCCAATTGAAGTTCTACATGCAACATTTTTGTTACATTTTTGAAGGTAGGGGTCATTTGTTAGTGTAAGGCCAAAATAAAAACATTTTTCCTGTAAATTTTTAAAGGGGGATACATATGGAACTCTTTCTAAACTAATTCTTCATATACCAAAAACTGATCTTGAGAATAGCCCGAACTCCTACATTGTACTTTATTTCAGGAACTACCACATAGTATAAATGATGATAATAACCCAATTTGAAATGACCATCGTTTATGGTGAATAATATCATGGCTTATATCTGCAAAGACTTCCTGCAACAAGTTCTTCTACAAGTATTGTATATAATGGTATAAGACAAGGCTTAAAGTATCACACATCCTCTATCTTTTTCCTCCAAGAGGTGCCATGGCTGCTTTCCGCCTTTGCCAACCACACTAAGGAGATCATCACGCTCGGTTGCTTATTGTTCTCGCTGGTTGGATGGGAGCGGGCCATGTGCCAACAAATAAAAGCAGGTGTGTGGATGGAATGTTGGAATTTTAGCGATTAATATAGGGTCTCCAAAATGTCACTGTAATTCTAAAGTTTTTTAAAAAGCGCGACTATATGTCAACACCGAAAAGCTATTCAGCATGCAATGCTCGAGTAGAGCCATGCACATTAGAGTCCCTCAATGCCACATGCTATACAATCACTTGAAATTCCCCCTGTAAAATCAAATGAGACCTTCAATGAGTACCTTGGAATGACACTATTTTGCTATCGGGCCAGCTGAACTGTGATAAAGGTGGGACTTCAATTGGTTCTAATTTTCATTAGGATACTTTGGTAAAATCTTAACATCCGAAATAAGGAGGCCTACTCGTTATTTGTATTGAGGTTAATCTGTGAAGTATTTTTTTATTGGAATATAATCACTGCAGATGTACGTCGATTCAAAGGCATACATGTTATCTCAAAAGTAAATTATTTTGTTTTGACAATCATCATGAGACAAACTATAGACATGACGTAGCAATGGCCGCGAGAAGGCCGAAACGTCACTATGGCCGGGAGATTATCGGTAACATGGACGCGCCCATCAGTTCCGATTTCTGTTTTGTCTGCTAATAGTCCAGTAATTTTATGATTTGACCAAACACAAATTGCAACAGAAAACTTTTGCGGTTAATATACACAACCCAATTTCTTCATGGGAGTACCTTTAAGTAGCTGTTAAGGCGCCACCGAGTACCCACCCGAATGGGTACCACATCGCCGGCCACAAAAGTGGGGGTAATCATTCCAACCTAGGTACACATGCAGTAGCTTAACCACTAGTCAACCCATGCGGGGAGTACAGCGTGGGTACTCCCATGCAAAGGAGCTTTGAGCTCTGTGTGATTATTTAAGTATTTGATCAATTATGTAACCATGTGGTAACATATGTATTCAAGTTTTTACAACAAAATGTATATACAGGGGGTTTTGGGCGATGACGAAACTCAAATATGGACATTACGGAGCTTAAAAATGATCAGAAGTCTTAAAACAACAATGGGAAGTTGGACGCCATCTATGGTTACTCCCAAAGGCTGCCTACTAGCAGCGGTAGGGGGGTTACCTGTGAAGGTACTCCAGAGGAGTGCTGCAGAGGTACTCACTAATGGTGCTTACATGGGTTACTGCCAGTAACTAGCAGGCAACCTGCAGAGTACAATTAGGATAGGTACTGCTAGTAACATAGTGCTATCCCACTAGTGGCTTGTGTACTTCTGCAAGTACCATTGTCTGTAGGTTACTGCATCAATAATGCATCAGAGGGGTACCCTTAGAAGTGCGCTTAGAGTAGCATGGAGTAGCCTAAGCTCTGGTTACACCGTGAGTAGGAATCCTTGTGGTGTAATATATTAAAAGTTCTCCAAAATCAACTAGTGGAACATGTAGAAATAAGGGGCAATGTTTGTACAGGGGTACAAAACAAAAATTACGAAGTGTTTGAATTGATTTAAATGATGTACCAATTATTGGGATAGTTTGCCCTATGTTCTACGCGTTATAGTTTTAGTACAATAGGCACATAACAGTTAAGGTCATCTGGGGGTAAAATTCATAGAATGGTCCGATTGACGGGACTGTTGTAAACTGTTAACTTTGTCCCAACTAGATAAGTAAATTGTAAATAAGATTCTTTGTTTGAACTTTCTATATAAGAATTACAGAGCTATGACTAGGGACCTCCATAACCACCCTGTCGTCACAGTCACATTTGCATTCAAATGATGCAACAAAATATTATAGATGGTGCAAACCAGTACATTTTGGGTTCTATAACCATTAGACGAACATTTTGACACCATTTTTATAACGAACGGTTATTTTAAATTTCCCCATTGTGACCTGAACCTATTTTGACTCTACTCTTGGAACTACAACTGCAGATAGGGAAAACTATACCTTTTTTTAATCCTGAAATGTAACGAACACGTTGGTCATACTTTTTGACGCGTTTTAATCTTTTCATATTTTGACCCCTGTATAAACCTACCGCTACCACCCCCCCTTATAAAAATCTGTTTTCCACTCCTTTGATTTTAGTAGACTTTTGATATGTTTGTTTTTTAAAGGTTTCTCAATACAATTCTGTTGGAATTGATTCTGTTGCATTATTGTGTGGTTAAGGCAACCATCTTCTATTTTGACTGGCCTATAATAGCATAATTTATTGTAATATCATCATTTTGAGATCGTTTCAACATAATTTAATCCCCATATGTAACTAAGATTAGCGTGTTATGTCCCTTTAATCTATGAACTTTTTGTGATCAATTACCCAACTATGGGTTTCGGGTCAATTCATGGTAACACTGTTATATACCTTAAATTATGCCCGGTTTATACCTCAATTAAAGTTACATAACCCAAACCTATAAAAGAATGATTTATTAACATCAAAATTTGAAATTTGGTAAACTGAATGGTAAATGGGAAATATTTGCTGACAATTGCCTAATTAATATGTGCTAGTTCATTTTGCAGGTAGTAATTAGGCAAATCCAAAGTTTAAAATCCAGTTTTTGTCCCCGTGAACGGAGGTGCGCCGGATTCACCTCCATCACCTCACCTCGTAGCAATCCGCCCTTACTCTTCCTTCACTTTTGCCCTAATTCAATGCATGTCATACTTCTATTTCCTCCGCCCCCTGACCTTTCAATATTCCGCCACTTATCTTTTAAATTGACGCTAGTTCTCATCAAAAAACCACATTCTTCTCTAATTAACGGCCCATTCCTTGCCGTATTTTTAACGCCTGGTTTTCACTTCTTCCTCCTCTCTGCAGTCCAGGCACTCGTTTGGGCTGGTCTCCTCATCTTATGTACAACTTGAAATGATTCCCGTGCAGACTTCTCCTTACTTTTTTAGGCTGCAGATCTACATCTACTGCAATGGAAAGAAATCAGATATTTTAGTCCAGCTCTGATGACGATTATAAATATGAGATTGCAATAGATATAAATTTATTCGTAAAACCGCTTATGAAAATGTAAGCATTGCTTGGCTGATTGCCCGGGTTCAATTCGATCATTGAATCCTTTAGTACACACCCTGCGTATTGATGTTTATTTTGGGGTTTGAAAGCGCTTGCGTCAAACTGCGTTTTGCTCCTTTCGCGCGTGTCTGCCAACAAAATAGGTTAAGATTTACCTTGAATTATAAGAATGATACGAAAATTATGATTTTGGAAACCGGTCCTCTCTTTACGATACCGGTTATTTTTGCGTGGACGAACTGGCCTCCGGCCTTTTTTTCATCCACTTAAAATAATGGATCGCCTTCAATTCATCGTAAAGATAGTAACCGGTTCCCAAATCATATCTTGATTCTCTAATAAACCATATCAAAAATTTAAGGTTTGTTGTCAATAAATACTTATTCCATGCAGATATTATAACCAAAAACAACTTATCGCTGGTTTAAATTGTGCTTGTGCACAAGTACATTTCATCTCGGTAAAATTGTAACATCACTCATTATAATGAACAACAGCACTCTCTTTTCCTTATTGAAATCTCATTATCCCATTAGCCATCTACATGTATGTCGATCAAGAAATTCTGTCAGGTGCATGGTAGCGGATAGAGCTATTTAACCTTGGTTAAAATTTGGGGCAGGCATGCATTGCACTAAAGTGCGATGTTTAGAGCTACTTTTCTAAATTAAAGCAGAAGCATATACGTTAAGAATAAATATTTCAAATAACCTGTATTGAAATTAGCTCCGTAACTGAAGAAAAAAGTGTTTACTTTAAGACAAATCTGGACTGTCTGAGGCTAACCGTTTCCTCTAAGCAGTACCTGCTCAATGCGTGATGTATGGCATGTTTCACACTAAATACCCATAAGTTCCCCAAAACTTTAATCATAGGATATTCTTTTATTAGAAAAGAACATTAGAAAGTAAGTAACTTGATATTTGACTATTTTATTACTAAACTAAAAACAGTGTTTTAAATTGTGGGAGTATTTTGGAAAGTCGTTTCTAGTTAAACAGAAGTTGCTAATGTTACGTTATTGACGGAAAAGTTCCCAAAAATGTCGGTCAAAAAATTAGCAATGTTTAGCAAACATCTTTATCAGAGATATTATTTTATCAGGGAGGAAAAAATACCAAATTGATAAATTTGATCTATTTAAAATATATGCCGAATAAATAGCAGGAACATAGTGTTTGCATATAGATCTCTCTCAATAATATAGATCCATACTAAATCTTTATTGCTAACATCATTATTTTTGGAAGACCATTGGACAGACAGTTGTCCGGCCAAAAAGAGTAACATTGCAAAACATTTATTTGATCAGAAACAACTTTTCAAGATACTTTTCAAAATATAAACATTTTTTTTTTTTTTTTTTTAATTTTATGATCAAATTACTCAATCTGTATTTTTTCTATCAAATAAAACAATATCCATGATGGGAACTCTATGGGTACTTTACTGTGAAACATGCCGTATAGTTTGTGAGCACACCAAGCCCCCAAAAGCACCATCTGTAAGCATATGACGGTCTATTTTTCCAGCTGCTGATTCCCTGGGGTTCATTACTTCCTAACTGGCGGTTTCAAGCAGAGTCGGTTCAAGCAAGGGGGCCCTACATTCATTTTGAACAGTTTTCACCCAGGTATTTGTCTTTCAAATTTGATTCTTAATCTGATTTTATTCTGACATTATTTCTAAACCAATTTCTGGATTTTTTTGTTATTAATTTTATTTTTGTTCATGCTTGGTGTTACACTTTATAAGAGTTAGCGTTTGGTAGCTCTGTGGTAAGCACCTTCTGTCATTTCTTAGTGTCATCACTCCAGGGTCGGGTGGATTAGTGAGGGAAGGGGGGGGGGGAATTTTTAGTTTTTTAATTTTGTGATTTTTGGCATTTGGCACAGGGCACTGGGCTGCCTTTTTGCGGCTGCCCAGTCCTCTGCCGTGGCAGTAACGCAGCACGCCGCTTTTTTTTAAAAACATTTTTTCAAGTAGTCCGCAAACCTGCTTACTGTTGATTTTTTATTTTTTTTTAAATCACAGAAAGAGCTCTGCTCAATCTGCTCCGCTATGGCTACTCGCTCGTAGACCCTTCAACAAATCAGCCTCGCTGATTGAGAACTTCCCTGGATGCCATCCTGAGTGTGGTTCTCCTTGTTTACAGGCTCAGATCGCTCCATATTTTTGAACCAATAATTTTGTTCCTAATTTTAACAATCAGGGAATTCAATAATTATGCAAACTAAGATTATATCCCTAATGATTATTGGTCCCCGCCAACTTTTGTTTGGCAAAGGGGGACTATAGAAATGCTATCGTCCTGTGTGTGTTGTGCGGCCCTCACGTATCTTTGGAACTAAGCAAGTGTGTGTATCCATCTTCGCAACATGGAAGTATCTCAAGTAGGCGGTTTGTGGGATCAAGTGGGATCATGTTGCATGGGTCCAAGGTCAAATGTGGTAAAAATAGGGTCAAATATGGGCGCAAATAGGGCTAATCGCTATAATAAAACGTCGTCAACACGATATCTTTTGATTTGAGCAAGTGTGGGTGTCCAACTTCGCACCATAGATGTCACTCAAGTAGGCTGCGGATGGGTTTGGAGGGTGGTCATGTGGCATTGGTCCAAAGGTCAATGGGGCAAAATGGCAAAATGGGAGTTTACCTTGGCTATTTTCCTTATCGTTGTGGTAAGGAAATGATGAAACTTGGTAGGTGTGGTCATCATTCAGTTGGCCGAAAATTTTGAAGTCATTTCAAGGTCATCCAGGTCATCCAAGGTCAATCACTGAACATGTGGTAGGAGGATGAAATTGGTGGTTGTGTCAACATGCCGAAGTACAAATTTTGACGGTAATTTCACAAGGTCATCCGAGGTCTCCGATGTCATCCATGTCAAATCACTTAACAATGTGGTAAGAGGATGAGAAATGGGTGTGGGTTTGTTCAACATTCGACGTCGGCGCGAGAAGAAGGGGGCCGAGATGAAAGTGGTTGAATGGATCAGATTTCCAAGGAGTCTCCGAGTTCATCCAGGTCAAATCACTTCACATGTTTGTTGGAGGGTGAAAATTGGTGGGTGTGAATCAACAGTCCCGTGCCAAACTTTGAAAGTCATGTGAAGGCATAAGGGGTCGTCCAAAGTCAAATCACTAAATAATGTGGTTAGGGAGGATGAAACTTGGTGGGTGTGGTAACATTCAGTGCCAAAATTTTTTGAAGGTCATTTGAAGGTCATTCGGGGTCATTCAAGGTCAAATCACTAAATATGTGGTTAGAAAGGGGGTGAAAGTTGTTGGGTGTGGTCAACATCAGTACCAAAAATTTTGAAAGGTCATAAATTCAAGGTCATGCGGGGTCATCCAAGGTCAAATCACTTACAGTGGTATGAGGGTGAATTGGAGATGTGGTCCATCATCAGTGGCCAAAAAATTTGGTCATTTCAAGGGGTCAGTGGGTCATTTAAGGTCAAACTCACTAATCATGTGGTAGGAGGATGAAACTTGGTGGGTGTGGTCAACATTAGTGTTGACACTTGGAAGTCATTTCAAGGTCTGTGGGGTCATCCGAGGTCAAATCACTTACATGTGGTAGGAGGACTGAAAACAAAAAACTTGGTGGGCCATCACAATCTTCCTGAGATCTTAAAGTGTTGCTTCTTGTTCCTTTAGTTCTACTGCCTGGGCGGGGGACCTTTGTGGTTCGAATGAACCGCCTTGTTCACTTTACCAGTGATGCAAATCATAACACTATCTGATCTGACCACTTTTACTAAATTTTTTACAACTCATGAATATTCATGAACAAATCATGCTATTTCATTGGCTGATTCCTACTACACATGCTATTTCCCTAGGGAAAATAGATTCAACTGTTTCACTTACAACATCTATCCCCAGGAGTCACAGTGAGGTGTTGTTGTTGTAATAAAACAGAATACACATGGTGTTTACCTTGGTAGTGGCTATGGCCAATCACCCTCCCCCTACTGAAATTGATAGATGTAGCAAACTAATCTTCTTGTTAACATTCATGAGTTTGAATAAGGAATTGGCACCCCTAAGATAGTTAGGAAAGGTTTTTTAGATGGGGGCTAACTATGGAAACAGCACAAAAAAATCAACGCTGTGGGTATCAGTGAAAAAATCATCAGGAAATGCAATCGGTTTAATCACTTGTTTTTGCTCCGCATTTGTGAAATTCCTGGCCACTTTTTAAAAGGAAAAAATTTATAATTCAAAAGGGGGAATTGGGGATATTATATGGATTAAAAATAAGATACTTTATTGTCAAAATATCTAAGGAATTTTTCTGGCAAATTATTAAATTTTTTGATCTCTTTTCTGTATCTTTTTAAATTAAAATTCGGAATCCTATTTAGCCGTTTTTAGCACTTAAAGGGCGTGTTCCAACCGTCTTGGGACCCCCTCTGGATTTGTGGCTTCCTATTTTCCTTCTTTGAGCCCTCACCCATCTCGCTTACCAGGAGTAGTAATCAATTTTGATTCAGATTTTGAAGGCCTATTTTTCTCATTGTCGTCCTCAAATTCAGCTTTCAACTCCAATTTCAGCTTTCTCAAGTTCAGGTGGTAAAAAATTACCGTGTTAATGGGTTAACCATCAATCTTAGCACAGTAGTGAATAGGGCATTGCAATATGCGTTATCGCGTCTAGAATCAAAACTGCAAGATTGTTTCCCACGGAACTTGATGGGTTCATTGAGTAAACGTGTCAGGCTGCTCATATTAAGTAGAGAACATGATAGACACAAAAAGAACAGCAACTTTAAAGGACTCGAAAAGGGGTAAACTACGGCAAAATCGTTTTGCTATGCTTGCTACTATCGGAGAATGTCAATACGATACTTTTCTTCTACAAAAAATCCCTACTGAAGCCTTTGATTTCCGTTTTTTTGAATATTTACTTTAAAAAATTTATAAACTTTTATTTTTTTTATTTTTTTTATTCTTTTTCAAAAAAAAAGAAGAATGAAATCTCTGTGTGGTAATTCTGCAAGGACAATCAGGAGATTTTGGATGATCTTGTGTTGGTGTTTTTGTAGTTGGTGGGTTTTTGGGGCGGGGGGGGGGGTGGGGGGGGGGGGGGGGGGGGGGGGGGGGGGGGTTTTTTTTTTTTTTTTTTTTTTTTTTTTTTTTATTTTTGTTTTTTTTTTTTAAGGCTAAACTTCCTCCCCGAATGATTGTAAATCACGAGCAGATAAGTGAATGCCACCCCATATAATGGTATTTATTTAAAGTTTAGATGCCCTTTTGCATGGAGTTAGTTCTTAATAATCTCCCGGGACATGGAACATTTTTTGATGACCAAGCTACAACTTCAACCCATAACTGCTTATAATTCACAAGTCGATCAAGCGAATTGTTGTCAATTTGTTCAGATTCATGACGTTGAATACAATGCCTTCACTTGCGACATCTTTGCTGGTGGATTTGATCAATTTTCGTAACAAAACCTCAACATATGTTGACCACAGCTGTCACACAGAGTAGCAGCTAGTTAAACCAGTTTTTATAATCCAGTTTTGTCCCTGTGAAAGGGGTGGCCAGATTCACCCTCACATTCGCAGCAATAAATTACTGCGGTGGGTGAGGATTATGAGCAAAAGATTAATTGAACCAGATGCCTTCCTGAACTCATTTGCTGGATGGCTGCCATTAAGCTCTAGTAGTATATCTTCTTTTAGTTCTACCAGGGTAAACCAGCTACCCTCAATTGAATTTCATTAAAAAACTCGTGGGGGGTGAGTGGTGTAGCTGCAGTGAAAAACCCTTGTCGATCGAGATGTTGAACAAATGGCGCAAAAACTTGCACATAACCTGAACATCCAGACAGCAGGATTGCCAGACTGATTAGTGTCCCTGCAAATGAACATTTGTTCAAGTGACACAAAAATGGTCAGGCATGTACATTTAAAATGCACGGTATGACCCTATCAATTTAATCGTTTTTGTGGGGAAGGGGGTGGGCAGGTATATTCTCGCCCGTTCAACCAATGAGTGTCTCGGGTTCGATTCCCCGGCAGGGCTCATTATCTGGGATTTATGTGATTTGTTTCAATCCTTATCGTTCCGCAGGTTGTCTCGGGGACTCGAGCTTATTCGATAAATCTGTTTTGGTTTATATTGGTTTCTGTCCGATTTGCTGAGTGCCTTTCATGGCTGCCGCAAAGCACCTTGAGCATGTTTTTACGTGGATATGTCCCCGCGTAAAAAATAAACATTGTTACTAAAATTTTGTGGTTGAGCACTTATTGTCGTACCAAGAGCTTTTCAAAGGAGGCAATGGTACATATTTGTAACTCACAGGATATCTTCAGCTGAATGTCACCGATGATGTTTCTATGGAATTGGTGTTGGAATTGGCATGTTATTGCGATTGTTGTTGTCCATGACGAGAGTACCTATCACAAACTCGACCTGGTTGGGGAACGGTGGGTCCCGGATTTGCCCTGCCTCTGATAAAGGATAAAAAAGTAAGATGTGAACGATAAAAATATCTACAAATCAGATGGATAGGGTGAACATACTTCTTTTTGATGGGATGAGGAGAGAAGAAAGAATGTTGCGTTTTGCATCACGCATTGTGCTAATCGCCGACGTTTATTGCAGATTATCATGTTTTGAGGAGTCCTGCAAGTGTTTAAAATATTGGATCCAAACATGATAATGATAAAATGAATGAATATGTGTGATTTATGCCCAGAAATTTATTGGTCTCGATATGAGTTTTTAAATATTGGGCAAGGACGCATTGAGACCCAATATTTGCAACTCGTACCTCGACCAATAAATTTTGGGCTTAACGAGCCAATTTTATAAGACTTAATGGCATGAACTTACCAATTAAAGGGCACGCTTTTGAATAGGGCAGTAGAGGTAGTAGAAAACAGTTTTTACATTGTTTTTGTGATCTGCGATTTAATTTGATTGGGGGTATTTTTCTACATCAAAAAGCAGGCAACAAAAAATAGCAACAATTTACCTATCGGTAAATACTATTATTTCTTTATTGTGCATATTTGTTTCCCTCGCTGGACTTGGCTGCTGTAGATGAGGATGGTTGGTTTGGTTTTGGGGATCTTGATGTAAGATCTGCTTCTCTTGCGACTTGGCTGCTGTAGACGAGATGGTGTGGTTTGGTTTAGGGACTTGATTACACCATTTTCTCTCGACGAATGGCGCTGGAGATGAGGGAGGTTTCTGTTGGAAGAGGAGTTGTTTCACATTGTTTCCCTCACTGACTTGGCTGTTGCAGATTTGGACGCGTTCTTTGGAGAGAGATGACGAACATCTGTTTCCTGTCTGTCTTGTCGGCTGATAGATGTGCACGGTTCGTTTTTCTGTGGGACGGGAGTTGATGTCAGACCTTTGTTTCCACGTGGTGGACTTAGCGCTGGAGATGGGGATATGGTTTCTTGGATGAGGAAAGGGAGTTGAGTGTAACAAGGCGCGATACCTGTTCACAATTAAAATGATTTTATAAAGATCTACTATGTAAAACAAGGAAATATCATTGCAGGAGATTGGAACCCGCATACATACTACCTGTTGATAGTCAATGGAAACTTAGCAAAAAAAAAAAAAATAATCAATTTATTTCTAGTAGGTATGTGCATTTTGATTTTGGAGCCATTTTAAGATCATTTCGTTTTTTATTTGATATACCGTATAAACGGGGGGTGGTACTTTGGGGTAACTTTAGCCCACTCAAAAAAAAAGATTGTCGTCAATTTTTGAGAAGAAAAGTTTTAATCGACAATTTCTAATGGGGGGATAATTAAACACCATTACCTACTATTTAAGCTGTATGTATGAGGATTAAAACCAAACATCCTGCCCTATAGTTAAGTCAAAATCTCAATTCTGTGGAACTAATCGTGGCAAAAAGGTATTGACGATTGATTTGAACTTCAAAGGACAGTTTAAAGATTTTTAGCGACACATGGTCCCTCTGTAAAATGTCGGCAACTGTCCAGCAGGAGGGGGTTAAAGATGATTTATACGGGGTAAATTTACAATCATGGGTCAAAATAACGTTTAGTATATCTCAAAATGTTAGGTGGTGGTAAAAAGGAGTTTATAGAAAAAAGGGTCTTGGTGAACCTGTCTGTACACTGGCACGTTATGGAGATATTACAGCAAAAATAGGCTAAAGGTTAAATGTTATTCAACAAAGGTTCAAGGTCTTATACTGGTTTGATTTTTGCTGTTTAAAAAGGTATCTTTAAAAATTGATTATAAATAAAATACATGAATTAAAGTATGTGGGTATACATACTGTAGCATCTGACTTTTTGTCCCCCATTGATGTGTGTGGGGAAAGTGCCCTCCCCTGTAACCCAGATTGGCTAAACAACCCAACATTACTTTTTAAAGATATCGTGTGAATGGTAATAGCAAGTTTTTAACCCCATTTTTACCATATTTGACCTTATTGACCTTTGACCAGACAGACCCACTCAGATCCCACCCAGCACGTACTTGCGAGCATTATGTTGCGAAGATGGACACCGACACTTGCTTAGTTCCGAAGATATCGCGTAGGCACACACACACGTACACACGGACGGACGGGGAGCATTTCTAAAGTCCCCATTCACCAACGAAAAGTTGGCGGGGGACCAAAAAGGAACTGTCTACAAGTGCAATTTCAGAGCCTCACTGGCAAATTGCCCAGATGCTGTTACACACCAAATCCAGATTTACCCCAACAAGATGGCTCTTGACTGTATGTCTTGCCCTTATTGAAATCAGAAAAATATTTAACATTTAAAATGACAACTTCAGAATGCGCGGAAGACAAAATGCCCTTCATCCACCCAAAACCTTTGGACCCCAAATCTGTGTACACCTCATACGGCATTGGGTCAGTGCTTATACTGCCAAGTTTGGTGATTGTAGCATTTGACTTGGGGCAAAAAACAAATTGAAAGATTTTCAAAGAATGCCCTTTAATCAGCCTTCATGACCTCTCACCCCTACCGGAGAACACCACATATGAACCTTGTGCCTCTGGTTCTTCTGACCAAGTTTGGTATCAAATTGGATTCTTTAAGCCCAATGCCCAAATTTATTGGTCAAGCTATGAGTTGAAAAAAATATTGGGCGAGACGCAGTCGAGCCCAATATTTTTGCAACTCATTATTATGTTTTGAGAATCTTGTGTCCTATATTACTATACACATTTCATTTTTAAAAGTTAAACTTTAGCTTGGCCAGTTCATGACTTCATGGACTTGGGCCAATGTCAAAAATAACAATCCCTGCACCTCTTCAGATGACGATTTATCGCCGATCTGATGTTTTTAGAGATCCAGTTTGTTAATTATCTCCGTCTTCGTGGCGGACGTCAACAAAAAATTGTTGGGTCATTCCATGCCAATTCAACAAATTGAGTACACCATCACCTCATGGATTTCTTTCATTTTTGGTGTATTGATAGATATTAATGAGAAACTAAAATCATGAAAATTTGAGCTCTGTTCCTCTTTTCGATTTCATGCTACAACAATTTTAAATTTGAGGGGGGTCACCTCAAAAACATGTACTGGTGTGAAATTCAATATTCAGAGGACCATAAGTAAAGAACTACACCTCTCAGATCCTTCAATTTTGGCATTCTGGATGACCATTTGCTGCAGATTGCAAATATGTTATCAATAAGAAAATGCACCTTGCTCCATTTACAGTTACAGGGGGTCAAAAATTTGCTCAAAAACCACCTGGACCATACTTTTGGGGGCCCATAAGTCAAAATAAAAGTTCTAAAACTTCCAAAACTGGGACTGGTGATAGCTATCTTGAATACTACCCTTATGTACAATCTTATTTTTGAATGACCCTGTTTCAACTTCAAGATTTTTCGCGAGTTGCTCTTCCTACATTAGAGACTCGAGTACCACATGAAGTTGTCATGGGGGAAAAATAAAAAAAAAAAATGGGTACTTTGGCTATGCCACGGCCATGCGTCTGTACTGACACTGGAATCAAGCGATACCGTTAAAATCTTTACTCCAACCGCGGTAAGTCTCCGTGTGGCACTCTCACACTTTATGGCTTTTAATCAATCGCGCGTCCTGGCAATCTGTTTCCACCAGCAAAAATTACTCTCGCTAGGTAAATAAAACAAACGCGTCCTTGACCAGTTTGACATGATCGAAATGCAAAAGTGGACATGACATGACCGGAATTCAAGTGCAACACTCTACGCTTCTTCCGTGGTCACAATTCGCTTGACTCCGTGACCCTCACGCGGCATTTGCCATATATTCCCGACGACCTGGCTGGCCAAGCGATATATACAGAACGGGTTTATCTAGTGGTGTTCGTGTGCGCATGCCGGCTTAATACCGTCTCGTTAAACCAGGGTCACAGAATAAACTGCATACGAATGCGTGTGTTTACAATTCAGTGAAAGTTAGGGGGATTGATCCAAAAGTGTTGGAAGTATTTGGACACCAAGTTTCGAGAGAGCATAGATTATTGAGAAGTGTGTTTTTATGGGTTTCCAGCATGTGTATAGTATATATGACTGAAGATTCTCACAAAACTACTAAATGGCTACAATTTGCCACAATGGTTTGAACAAATCCTTCAAAACAGAAACTACTGGACAACACACACACACACCACTTAAATGTCACACACACATACACACCCAATAATTGATTCTTAGTCTTGCTCTGACAAGCTCTTGGACAAAACAAAAATGCACACGCTGTTGTTACAGGCCCAAATAATTTGCAATGATTTATTTCACTTTGGAGTAGATTCAAGTCATAAATTAGCACTAAAAATAGTCTAAATTAGTCCCTAAGTAATACCAATATAAATATACCTGGTTTGTGTGCATAACTTGTGTGTGAAAGCAAATAGAATTGAAGCAGAAGATCTCAGAAGAGCTCAGAAAAGCGGGGAAACTTCGGGAATGTACCTGAACCTTAGTGATTTCATTAGAATGTGGCTCCCTTTGAAACTTTTCCTGAATCATATGATGGCGCCCTACTGTATCTACAGGCACAGTGCTGTTTGTGGGTGATGGCTTTATGAACATTCTAATCTGGGAACATTGGAGCTGAATCCAGAATTATGATGTAATGGACTATATGTA